>CAUYRT010021009.1:0-76545 GCA_963574885.1 Lepilemur ruficaudatus
TTTTTTTTTTTTTGAGACAGAGTCTCACTCTGTTGCCCAGGCTAGAGTGAGTGCCGTGGTGTCAGCCTAGCTCACAGCAACCTCAAACTCCTGGGCTTAAGCAATCTTTCTGCCTCAGCCTCACAAGTAGCTGGGACTACAAACATGCGCCACCATGCCTGGCTCATTTTTTCTATATATATCTTTAGTTGGCCAATTAATTTCTTTCTATTTATAGTAGACACGAGGTCTCACTCTTGCTCAGGCTGGTTTCGAACTCCTGACCTTGAGCGATCCGCCCGCCTCGGCCTCCCAAAGTGCTAGGATTACAGGCGTGAGCCACTGCGCCCGGCTTTGAATTTAGTTTCTTTTGTGATCAGAAATTTGTTTAAGAGATCCTTCTTAACTCTGTCCCCTTTCCCTGCTGTGTTTTGGGGGTGTCTGTCTTTGGGTCTTTTCCAATGCAGACTTCCTTCTTGTGCTCATTCTGTTTTTTATTTCCATGCTGTCAGCTCATGTTTAGTCATCTCGAGTTGTCTTGCCATATCTTCTCTGATCTCTACTTTGAATTTTTCTTTTTTTTACTTAAAACAATTTTTTATTGATGTATAATGGATGTACATAATTTCAGGGTACCTATGATAACTTAAAACATTCATATAATTTTTAACAATCAAATCAGTGTACTCCGGTTATCCATCACTTTACATATTTGTCTTTATGCTAGAAACATTTAAATTATTCTCTTCTAGCTATTTTGAAATGTACAATAGAGTATTTTAAACTATAGATCTGTCAAACGCCAAATCTTATTTCTTCTGTCTGATGGTGTATTTGTACCCATTAATCAACTTCTCTGTATTCCCCCCTTCCCGGCTTCTGGTAACCGCCAATCTACTTTCTATCGCCATGAGGTCCACTTTTTTTAGCTCCTACGTAAGAATGAGAACATGTGATATTTGTCTTTCTATGCTTGGATTATTTCATTTAACATAGTAACCTCCAGTTCCATCCACATTGCTGCAAATGACAGGATTTCATTCTTTTTTTTAATAATACTCTGTTGTGTATATATAACACATTTTCTTTATGCATTCATTGGTTGATGAGCACTCAGGTTGATTCCATATTTTGGCTATTGTCATTAATGCTGCAATAAACATGGGGGTGCAGATAATGTTTTCAATATGTTGATTTCCTTTCCTTTGGATATATACCCAGCAGTGGGATTGCTGGGTCATATGGTAGTTCTGTTTTTAGTTTTTTGAGGAGGCTCCGTACTGTTCTCCATAGTGGCTGAACTAATTCACATTCCCACCAACAGTGTACGAAGGTTCCCCTTTCTCCACCTCCTCACCAGCGTTCATCATTGCCTGTCCTTTTGATAAAACTCATTTTAACTGGGGTGAGATGCTATCTCATTTTGGCTTTGATTTGCATTCCCTGATGATTAGTGATGTTCAGCACCTTTGCATATACCTGTTGGCCATTTGTATGTCTTCTTTTGAGAAATGTCTGTTCGGATCTGTTGCCCAGTTTTTTTGGGGGGAGACAGAGTCCCACTCTTTTGCCCAGGCTAGAGTGCTGTGGGGTCAGCCTAGCTCACAGCAACCTCAAACTCCTGGGCTCAAGCGATCCTTCTGCCTCAGCCTCCTGAGTAGCTGGGACTACAGGCATGTGCCACTATGCCTGGCTAATTTTTTCTATTTTTAGTAGAGACGGGATCTTGCTCTTCTTCAGGCTGGTCTCGAACTCCTGAGCTCAAACGATCCGCCTGCTTCTGCCTCCCAGAGTGCTAGGATTACAGTCCTGAGCCACTGCGCCTGTTGCCCATTTTAAATCGTATTTTTTTGTTGTTGTTGAGTTGTTTGAGCTCCTCCTGTACTCCGGTTATTAATACCTTGTCAGATGGATAGTTTGCACATATTCTCTCCCACTCTGTGGGTTTTTTTCCTTTCTGTTCATCTATTTCCTTTTTTTTAGAGAGATTATTGCTGCATTAATTTTTATGAATTTATGTTCATATGTTCACAATTTTTAGCTATTCTGTGGCAACATTTTCTGGTTTGTGTTTTCCGTCTTCTGATGTCTTTTCCTGTTTGTCTTCCCTCCCTCTCTCCTTGTCGTGCCTTTGCCTAGCACCTGTGCTAGTTCCTTTTGATCGTTGGTCTTTTAGTGGCAAGTCCTTTCAGGTTCGGTTCCCTGCAGGCTCTGTCCATGGAGCTGGGCCAGGCCCACGTCGCGGGCTGGCAGGGACGCTGCAGCACGGGCTGTGTTTGTGAGGAATTCTTTCAGCTGTCACTGTTGCAGGCCAGAGGAGACTGGTCGGTGCAGGTGGCCCACAGTGCAGCGCCTCTGTCTGGGATTCTGCTTCCTGAGAAGGTGCTGGTGGCCCTGTCTGCCTGCTTCACTCCCACCTTGTGGTGTGTGGGACGCACCTGCGCACCTGGTTCTGTGGTCCCATCCATAGGCTCTGGCCTTGCCCCTTAAGTCAGTCCTCGGAGCTGCTCCCGGGGCTTGTCTGGGATGTGCTGCCTCCAGCCTCTTCTGGTTTCTGACCTTTGTGGCCTCCACCATCTGTCTTCAGTTGCTGTGTTTTTGCATCATGGATGTTTCCGAGTTTCACTGCAGACAGAGTTTATATTTCTGTTTTTCATTTTCCTTCTTGCTTTTGTGTGATTTCCCAGTTTGAGAGAAATGGAGTCTTTAGCCCATTGTTTGAAAACCTAAGGTCCAGATTTGATTTGGTAACGTAGTAGTTTTTGTAGCAAGGTTGAGGATGAACTTGTGTTAGGAAAACTGGTTATGAGGTTGTTAAAATGTAATTTAAGCAGGGAATGTGGGAGGCGGTGCGGGACTGGAAGGGGCCCCACGGGAGTGAGGACCCACAGGGATCCGGGTGGCAGGTGAGGATGGGAGATGGGGGTGTAGCGGGAGGTCTGGGGAGGCCAGAAGGGCTGCATGGCTGGGCTGCTATGGGGGTGCCTGTGGGCACCTAGCTCAGAGCTGGTTCACAGTGGCTTAGTGAGGGTCTGGCCATGAGAGTCCCATTTGGAAATCAATTAATGATGATCATACTTAGGGGCCTATTAATGATGATCATACTTACGGGAAAGTGAGCACGCCTAGGAGGAAGCATGGACCGAGAGAGGTTGGCATGCAGCCCGGGAAAGCAGTGCAGGGTGCAAAGGGGAAGGGGTGGGAGCTGACGGGAGGGCCCCTGGTAGGGCGTCTGGGGGCTTGGGTGGGATGGGGACCAGAGGTGGCTCTGAGATCTGGCAATTGGGTGACTCTGGTGGCCAGAGCGAGGGCCAGGCCCTCATGAGTTGAGGAGCTCCTTGCAGCTGGAGCGGCATTCTCTGGGTTCTTCTCAGCAGCTGCAGGTGACAGAGGCTGCGTCACTGTACCTCTCTGGTCCTCAGAGTTTTTATCTAGGAAGTGGGGATAGTGCTGTCCCCCCGTCTTCCTGTCGACCTCATTGAATTACGGGATGAACCAAGACAAAACAGGTGGAAATGCTTTGCCACCTGTCATACTATAAAAAACTGATCTCATGATAGGGTTGTTGGAACACCTGCAGAACTGTCACACTGCTAGACTTAGAGAGGTCATTTTATCATTACTTTAATCAAAGAAGCAGAGTTACAGACATGCATGGATGTCTATAGATCTGTCACCAGAGTGGCCAGAATTAAATAATTTTTGGAAAGCTCTTGAATTAAACTTTTATGAGATTTCACCGTGATTTTTAAAGACACATTTTAGATGTGTCTATACGAATGATTTTTCTCTTCCATTTTTAAAAAAAGAAGTGTATTTTCTTGTGTGAGCTCGAACAAGATAGTTCCAAATCTGTAGTGCTTTTCTAAAACTGTGGCAGCTTTACGCTCTCTGAAACAGATGATCGATTTAGGCTTTTTTCCTGTGTGCCTACTGTTATTCCTCTCCAGGTATGCAGTTCCTGGCTCTACAAATTGCTTTAGGATGAAGTAAATTGAATGCCAGTTCATTATCTTCACTCAAGTAGCTTCTGCACTCTTGAATTGCCCTTCTTTATTCAATATAATAGCTACTAATACAATCTGCTTATTTTTTCCTTCTATTTTATGGCGATGGCATTTAATCCTGCCTTGTGTCTAATGTTGCGCTTGTGGGTGCATATTGATAAATGCTAATTTGCTGTTATTATGGTCTGTTCCAGTGTTTTTGATACTTAATCACTTCTCATCTTGTCTTTCCGTCTTTCTGAGGCTCTGTCTCCTCTCTCCTCATGCGAGTCCACGTTCCCCAAGGGCAGAGATGACCGTGCCTCCTGCCTCCTCAGTGCCTCCAGAGCACCTAGCACGGTGGGCACTTTCTCTGAGCGCAGACAAGTCCTCTGATGTAAAGTATCATTTCCTTTCAGATAGGTCCTCTCTTGGGTCCTGTTTTGTGGGACTTTCAGGCCTTTGTCATCTGGCGTGACAGCACGTTCCTGCATTTGGAGGTCTTAATGTCCTGTCTGAAGACAGGGCTGACCCTGCATCTCTGCTGCCCTGGCTCAGCCTTGGAGCGCCTGCTCCATGTCTCAGGAGTGGCAGCATCCTCCGCAGGTCCTCTCTCTGTCAGCTGGAGGTGTTTCAGCTGGGTGGAGTTCCAAGGCTCGTGAACTTGCTGATACTGTGTACACAATTTTATGTGTTATGTATGCACATTTTTGGCAGAAGGCCTGTAGGTTCACAAAGAATTCATAGTTTCACAAAGAGATCTAAGGCTCCAAAAATTGTCCAGCCACATTTGCAAAAGAGGGTAGAGGGATACTGACCATGGGAACCTTAAAGCTGCTTTGAATAGTTGAATTGGCTCAAATAGATTTTTTTCTTTAAATGTCTAATAAATGTGAATGCTGCTCTAGACATACATTTTCTTGGTTTTATTGAAATGTATTTTAGTAGTTGATGTTTCTGCGCTTCTGACTACTTTGGGAAGGGTGGGAACATATATAATGTGGTTACATAGTTCATGAAATTGTTGTCCCTGAACATTTTCACAATGGACATCCAAGAGATCTGATTGTTTTGCTCTAGCTGTGGAAACCAAGTCACAACTAGATAGACCAAGTGGTCAGGACAGCTGTTTAACTGTTTCTCTTACTCTGTTTGGAAATGAGTGAATCAAGAAATTGGGGGCAATATGTAGGAAGTGACATGATGGTTGAAGAAGCAGGTGTGTTTCTAGGTCTGCATGGGGAGAGGCAGCCATAACAAATTACTACAAACTTAGTGGCTGAAAATAATATAACTGTATTATTTTTCAGTTCTGTAGGTGAGAAGCCCACCATAGGTCTCGCCAGACTAAAAGCAAGGCTTCAGTAAGTCTTTCCCACCTCTTGGAGGCTGTAGGGGAGAGAGAATCCGTATCTTCATCTTTCTTGACTTCTAGAAGCACCCGCATTCCCTGGCTCATGTCTTCCTTCACGCATCTGCCAAGCCAGCAGCGGCTGCCCGGGCCCCTCCTGTGGCTGCAGAGCCCTCCTCACGCCGCCACCTGTCTGATTCTCCCTTTGTCTTCACATCTCTCTCTCTGACCATGGCCACGGAAGGTTTTCTTTTTTTAAGGACCCATGTGATCAAGTAATCTCCTCAGCTCAAGGTCTTTAATTTTACTACCTCTGCACAGTCCCTTTGCCACATAAATGAACATGTCCACAGGCTCTGGGGTTAGAATGTGGGCCATTATGATGTCTACCTCAGGGACTTGGTCTAGGTGCTGAAACAGAGCTGGGTTTGAATTTATAGCCTGAAGTACAAGCAACAGCTCTAATAATAATAGCCAATTGTGTAATCTTTTCCTCTCTAAGCCTCAGATTCATCACCTGAAATTCTTAATTTTGTTTTGGGAGTTGGCCATTTTTTCAGTGTAAATAGGTCTTAAGGCAGAATCATCATAAGTGATGTGGAAATAATAGGATATAAAGAGGTGATATATCATAGATGGAGAAATGATTGAGATGGAGATAAAGAGCAGTTGAAAAGATGGGGGAGTCAGGGGATCATCAGCTTTTTGTAGGCTGAGACCCCAAGTGAAGTCTTGTATTAGTATTTATTGGTATAGTAAATAGTTGCTTTTTGTTAGAGAATTATGTATATAGTTTATTTTTTGAGGTTTTTAGGGGAATTTTATTTAATTTTATTTATAAGAATAGATGGTTATATAGTTTTTTTAAGATAAGCATGTTAAGCTTTAAGTTAGAAATAGACCTAGTTGAGTATATAAATTAAAGATAAAATGTATAAAATGAGAACATAGAATTTGTGTATTATTTTAATCTATTTTTTTAAAACAGATATGTAGTCAGGAGTGAAGCAGGAATAGCCTTGAAGTCTAGGATAGTTTTAGCTACATGTTATCTGTTGGGCAGGCATTTTAATTAGTTTTTTTGTTAAGGGTCCAAACTGAGCTTTTGCTTTATAAAAAAGCTCAAGGCGATGACTGGTAGCAAGAGAGGAAACATTGTTTTGTAAATGTCTTTTGATAATGCCCCCCTTGTGGGAAGTAGCTTTTATTTTGTGAACTAACATGTCCACAGATTCCTTCAAGGCAAAGACCTGCAAAACCCCTGAAACTTCTCACATCTCTTAGCCTATTTCCCAACAACTTTGTCTTTTAATTATTGAGCACATTAAGTGTAGTTACTGTAATTTAGGCTGTCAGATACTGCCTAGACTTGTCTTTCAGGAAAGCCAGCAGCTTCTGAGACTACTGGAGGTGATAGCTCTCAGCTGGGTCTTGCTTTAGGAATTGCCCTCAGCTGAGCCAAGTCTGTGTGTCCACGGCCACAGGCTCTCCCCAGGGGCAGCCTGCATCCAGTGATAACCCATGGGGGTGGGGGTTAGGAGACCTGGCCATCTGGCCTCAGCTCTGAAGGGCTGTGCGGCTGAGGAGCCCCCGTTGGTTGGCAGAGATTGCAGGTGCAGTGCAGTCTGACTTTTCCCTCTGCCCCATCCCACTTCCTTCACCCTCATGTGGAATAGCCCCAAGAGCACTCACCAGGAAGTCTCAGCGTCAGCCTTTTAGCTGCAATCTCCACATTGACAAATGCCTCTAGGTGAAAAGTGGCTGGATTTCAGGCTTCCTCTCCAGGCTTCCCTCCTTTCCTGGATCTTGGCATTTCTTTGTTGCCTTGGTAGTTCTCTGAGGGCTTGAAACAGATTCACAGTATTTTGTTTAGTTTTTCGAGTTGCTCTCTGCAGAAGAATGGGTTTAAACCCCCTACTTTGCTATTGCTGGGAGTTATTTTCTACTGTATTGTTGAAGTATAGTTTGTTTAACCAGTCTATTACTGTTAAAATAATGGTTTTGTTAAAAAAAAGTAATTTAACCATTGCTGTTTAAATAATTTACATCTTGTTTAATTTTTGTGCCTATTTATAATTATTTCCATTTATAAACTTGAAGTAGAATTGTTGTGTTAAGAGTGGACAAAAGTTTATGGCTTTTAATACATGTTTCTAAATTGCCATCCAGACAGCGTACTGATCTGTGCTTTATCAACAGTAGATGAATAAGCTGCCTTTTTGATCT
Organism: Lepilemur ruficaudatus; assembly: GCA_963574885.1. Classification (NCBI taxonomy): domain Eukaryota; kingdom Metazoa; phylum Chordata; class Mammalia; order Primates; family Lepilemuridae; genus Lepilemur; species Lepilemur ruficaudatus. The sequence continues at coordinate 7,543 of CAUYRT010021009.1, forward strand.
CTATTAAATCTGACTTCATAAATGTGTATGCCTTTTCCTTCCCTCCTGCAGGCACGTGCTTTAACACCTCAAACTGCAGAAACAGATGCCATTCGATTTTTGGTTGGGACGCAGTCTCTTAAATATGATAATCAGGTAACTATTTTTGACAAATGTATACATGTTAATTACTAAGCCTATTCTTAGTTTTATAACCATTTTGCTCTTGATTTTTCAAGCAACATTTGAGAACAAAAATTAATGCCACACAAACAAAACAGAAACTTTCATTGGATTTAAATGTATCTTTCAAATCCAAGAATATTATCCAACTATGTATAATGATCGAGTTCAATAACTTAAAACTTATTCTGTTGAGCATTGTTTTTGTAGTTTTGTTTTGCTTTTGCTGTTATATTTGAGCCAACGGTTATCTTCGGGTGGTGGGAATACAGTAGCCCCCTTATCTGCAGGGGGTGCATGCCAAGACCTCCAGTGGACGCCTGAAACCTCGGATAGCACTGAATCCTACATATGCTATGGTTTTCCTATACATACATACCTATGATAAAGTTTAATTTATAAATTAGGCACAGCAAGAGATTAACAACCATTAACTACTAATAAAATAGAACAAATATAACAATATACGGTAATGAAAGATTCGTGAATGGTGGTCTCTTTCTCTCTCTCTCAAAATATCTTAATTGTATATCTTAACATACTGACATATATAAGATATACAGTCTTTTCCTGGCGGTGACGTGAGGTGCTCCAGAGTCTGTGAGGCGAGGTGGGGTGAGTGACGCAGGCACTGGGACTCGGTCTTGGGCGGCTGTCGACCTGCCCAGGCTGGAAGGAGGGTCGTCTGCTTCTGGCGATCCCGATCATCAAGCGTGGTGATGTCCGTGGTTGGATGTCAGGAACAGGCAATGTCATGACTCACGGGCGAGTAGCTTTTATATTCTGGATCCACAGGACGAGGAATGACTCCCGTCCCTGGCTCAAGATGTCATCACGCTCCTCAGAAAGGCGTGCAGTTTAAAACTTAAGAAGGGCTTATTTCCGGAATTTTCCATTTAATATTTTTGGACTACATTTGACCACGGGTAACTGAGATCTCAGGAGGCGAAACCTGGAGAAAGAGGGGACTGCGGCTCTGGTTTCTATCATGCGAATTATCGTCCTTGGACCTGGTGACACAAATGTTTGCATATTAAATGAGAGATTTCCGCCCTTCTTAATGATCTGTCTTACACAGAAACTCAACTCTCTGAGGGTAGAAAAAGCTCTATATTTGATTTAAATTTTACGGTAACAAGTGTGTAACTGTTCGGTAGCCTCTTCCACACCCTCCACCTGCCAGGGAGACCTGAGCGCTTTGCCTACAGAGCTGCTATTTCTCTGCCCTCTCGTTCCTCACAAACCTGCTTGTTAACCTGCTAATTCAGGCTCGGAACCGCTGGCTGCAGCTATATTTTTAAGCCATGATTGAATTAAATGATAAACCTTATGACTTCCTAGCTCCACACTTACCTACGGTTCTCTTTTTGTCTGTGAATCCATGTGATAGGTGTGAGAATATGTTTTTGACATGCTGGTTTTGTCTTTTTGGGAAAGGTATGTGACATTTTTGAGATATTCATTCATCCATCCACTCATCAAATGCTTGTTTAGTAAATTAACAGAACTCTTTATTCATTTTTCATTGCTTAAATTTTTTTTGTACAGAAGGGGTCCCATTGTGTTGTCCAGGCTGGTCTCGAACTCCTGGCCTGGAGCAGTCCTCCCACCTTGGCCTCCCAAAGTGCTGGGATTATAGGCTTGAGCCACTGCGCCCAGCCCCAGAACTCTTTAATTCTTCTCTTTAATGTGAGATTATACAAAAGTTGAACACATGTGTGTGCCCTGAGTGGATTGTGCAGTGAAATGGTGGACTGACATGCAGATACTCACAGTCGCGTTAGTTTCACTGTCGCACGGCATTTTCTGTGTCCCGTGTGCCCCTCGTCTCTTGGCGCTGCCCGGCCCCATCTCACGGTGTCCCCACCACCTCACGGCGTCCTGTGTCCCCGTCCGGTCACAGTGGTGTTTGTGTGGTTCTGTAGCACCCGAGCATTGCCGATCCACCTGGAGCCCAGCGAGCGGGTAGTGCGGGCACGCGGCTTCAGGAAACGGGGCCCTGCCCCTTTCCCGGCACACTGGACTGAGCCGTGCTCCCAGGACCGGGGAGGTGGAAGAGTTGGCTGCAGGGCTGGTCCCATTCTGATGCCTCAGTTGACAGACAGGTTTTATTGTCCCCATTTCTAAACAGGTGAGGAAGCTGGCTGTAAGCAGTTACCTGGTATTTAAGGGTGTGGAGCTGACATGAGGCAGAATTGGGAAAAGAGCGCATGTGTCTACTTCTCTCTCCCCATCCCTTCCCCGTCACTGAAATCTGCAGAGCAACCAAGAGGCGTGTGCAGTCGCTGTGCTCGTGCCCCTGAAGCTTTAACGTGTGCTTTTGCTCAGTGCCCATGTGCTGTTGCTGTGCAGTGTCTCTGTATGAGACGAGATGTCCTGGGAATCGGGACAGCTCTGTCCCAGCCCCGTGCTTGGACCCCCTGATGTCCAGCTGTGCGTGTTTGAACAGACAGGAGAGTGCTGGGGTGGGCGCAGGCTGGCTGTGGGCTGCAGCCTGGGCCACGCCTGTGGCAGTAGACTCTGAAGCCCCCCTGCCCGGCCTCGCAGCTGGAGCTCTCGGGGCCTGTCCTGGGCATTGCTGGCTGGAAGGGTTGATGCCCCTGGCTTTGCCTCAGGCTGTCTCCTCCCGGGTGCTCATTAGTTCCCTAGGAAATGCCGGCACCTGCACCATCACCACTTAATTCAGCTGTGCTGTTCTTCTGACAGTGCTAGGAAGGTCACAGCTGCTGACCTTTCTTTGTGGTGTGGACTTTTCATTCTGCGCCCTTAGCGTTGCGCCGGCTGTGTCGGAGCTATCCATGCTGGGAGCGGGGATGAGGATTTCTGGGCTCTTTCCCCTCTTCCCGGGGTTCTCCTTTCAGGGGGAAGATGGAGCTTTTCCTGGAGGTGTGTGCCGTGGGCTGCACAGCAGGGAGGCGTGGTGCAGGGGGATTGCAGACGGGGTTCCCGTGCTTCTGCACTGTGCCTTCTCCACAGGCTTGCCTCATTTTTCTAACGCAGGGGAGGGGTGAGTCTCAATCCTCTTTCCGGAGACGTCTGGATGTGCAAGGGTGACAAATAGGCCTGGGGCTTGCCCCCTTCTCAGATAGCCCCATGGTTAGGGTCCCGGTCAGTGCACAGGCTGATGGCGCTGCAGGGCGGTGACAGAACAGCTCCTTTCCCCCACAGCTCTTAAATTTTTTGGCTGCAGTTCTCTTGTTCTGTGTTTGTGTTCTGGTTAATGACAACTTCGCTCTTGCAGCCTCTCTTCCTGCCTGCCCTGTCCAGGGCTGTGTTCCGAATCACCAGCGCGACTGGCAAACATTCAGGCTCCCAGCCCCACTCCAGACTCACGAAACCTCCATTTCCACCCCTCCCTCCTTCCTCCTCTTCCTTCTCTTCCTCTTCTTCCTCTTCCTCATCTCCCCCACACCTTTCTTTAATGATAAAGGACTTTGCTGCCCTGGGTAACTGGAGCATCACCAGATGGCCTGGCCTCGTCCCTGGAGGCCTGATCAGAGGCCCACGTGTGGTATAAGAACCCGTCACTCTTGTTTCTGGCCTCATGGCCTCAGCGCCGGCCTTGTCCCCAGGAGCCTGTGTTCTGGTGCATGCCCAGATGTCTGTGGACCTGGGGAGCTCTGCAGTGGGCTCTTTCCTTCTCTCAGGTCAGCGAGGCCGAGATGCAGGATCTGAAGTGCTCCCTGGTGTTGCCCTTTTCCTTACTCCTTTGAAGCATTGGCTTCTCGGGGCCGTTGGCATTTCTGCAGGAGTCCACCTGCATGGTTCTTCAGCTGGACTGGAATTTGTGGTTTTTCTCCGAGGTTTCTGAGTTTTCACCTCTTCTACCTGCGGCTCATGTCACCTTTTCTGTGAAGTCTTTCCCTTGTCACCCCTTTTTCTAGTTCCCCATCTTGTAAGTAATTACCATCTTTTCTCTGCTCCTGTCTCTATGGACATAGGCCTCTTGATATGGTAGGATTTAGAAATGTTGAAGCAAGGGCCCAGAAAGGGTTAGTAACTTGCCTAAAGTAACACAGCCAGGAAGTGGCAGAATCCAAACTAGAACCCAGGTCTCTTGACTCCCAGATCACTTTTGTTTCAGCATATTATGGTGAAGCTAAACAGACTGCAGTAGAAAATGCATTTCCAGGGTACTAGCTTTAACTGAGTAAAGAAAATCGCCAATATGAGACCATAAAAATGACGTGCTCTGTTGAAGCTCTCACCCCAGGTGGCGTTCTGCATTGTTCCTAAGGAATCGCACAGCAGTGGCTTTGGTGATGGGTAGTGAGGCAGGGGCGCATTCACGGGGCGGCCCGGAGACAGAGAGCACTTCTCTCTAAGCCCCGATGCTTCCAGAAAGGGGGGAGGGTTGATTAAGTTCATCTCCGTGGGCTTCCTGATACATTTTATAACTCTCGCTTTAAATTTTTATAGAGTGTCAGCTATGGCCTTAGCCCAGCACTGGTAGATTCAACTTTAAAAAATTTAATAATGGTCATTCACAATATGTGAGTTTGATCTTCACTGTAAGTGATTAAAACATTTTTGAAAATCAGATGCGGCATGAGGAATGCAGGGTAACAGTTAGGCACAGCCCACGGATGGCCCGTCTTTCCCGACCTGCCAGCCCATCGCAGCGGGTCGTTCTTTTCTGCTCTGCAGGCTTCTGCACGTGCCTTAATGACACCGCTTTCTCCATTGTGTTGCTTGTTTTTGCAGCCGGCCTACAGCTACACGGATTCATCCAAAAAAAATTTCTTTGTACGTCCACGCGAGCGGGTCAGGGGTGGTGCCCTGAGCACGGAGTCGAGTTATGGCCCTTTCCTCGTCACGCAGCCCACGAGGCAGGTGGTGCGGGGCTGCGCCCAGCCCTGGCTGCTGTGTCCACGGGGTGAGCCGGGGCACCACAACTCTCCAGGCCTCAGTCTCTTCACCTGTAAACTGTGGTTAATAATGATCATGCAGGGCTATTTTAGGATTAAAGCAATCAGTGTATGTAAAATACTTGGCATGGCCCCTGGTGCACTGTGAACGTCAGCCGTTGCTGTTTTTGTTGTGATTTGCTTGCGGTGGTTGCTGTCTTACCACCCTTTTCCAAACGCCCCTGTTAAAACATGCCGTGAAAATGTGCACCATGCACCTACCTGTCTGTGAATCTACTGTAAAGTGAGGATTTGTGGAAAGATCTTAAGACTCCCCAAGCCTAGAAACTAGGTTACGGGCCATCACCAAAGTGTAGCAGGAGTGCAGGCCCCTCTCCCTGCTGTGGGGCGCTGTGCCCTGCGTGCTTGCTGGTTGGGAGAAGGAGCTGGAAGAAGGCAGGCTTGGATCAGGCAGCAGCGTCTGACTGGGAAGCATTCGCCTCAGGTCTTCACGGGAAAGAAAGCAGCCTCGCGGGTGGGCGGTGAGAAGGAAGGCAGGCCCAGATGGAGGCGAGACGGGCCTGAGACTGGCGGGGGCTGAGGAGCCTCGTGCCAGGCAGGGGCGGGAGCCCCGGGGAGGGATGCGCTGTCCTGAAGCTGGTCCACACGGCCCGGATGCGCGCTCCTGCCTGGCAGTGCTCCTGCTGCCGCGGAGCATTTCAGAGATTTGCGAAAATAGTATGTTCAAGTGCGTTCTTTTTCCTAGTGTTAATGGATTTCCTGGTAAGTAGGAAACGTGTCAAATAATGAGGAAAAAAACTCCCGAACAACACAATTTTTCAGAATCTGTATCTTACCTTTTAATCTGTATTCACATGTGATGTTTTTATTTAATCATGTGCCATTTTATAATCTGCTTTTAAAATTTAATACTCTTATACCATTTTTGGTATTTATAATTGCCCTTAATCATAATTTTAAAGCTACATAATATTCCATGATATACCTTTTCCATTTATTCTTTGGGGCAGATTTCAAGCAATCATATTATGGTTTCAATTTCAACATTTATGTAGTTCTCATTTACATATTATAGTAAACCTTCTAAAAGAATTATACAGATTACAACGTGTACAGGTTTTACTGAAGCCTTTTTAGTATTGGTTGTCACCACTAAAAAAATTGGCTAACATAATAAATATTAGTGAAAATTGGTATCACAGAATTCTTATTTTAAAAATTTTAAGTGATTGGTTATAATAAAGAATAAATTTTCCTCACCTACTTATTTTTTAAAATTTATTTTATTTTGTTTTTTTTTTTGAGACATAGTCTCACTCTGTTGCCCAGGCTGGAGTGCCGTGGTGCGATCGCTCACAGCAGCCTCAAACTCCTGGGCTCAGGGGATCCTCTCACCTCAGCCTCCTGAGTAGCTGGGACCACAGACATGAGCCACCGTGCCTGGCCCTCACCTGTTTGTTTGTTACTTGTTTTCACTCCAGTGGATTTCTGCTTGTAAGGTGTGACATATACATTAAAGTGCACATATCCAAAGTATACAGCTTGATGCATTTTACACTCACGCGCACACATTCTCCCACAGCTGTGCACACGTACCTGCACCCGTGTGTACCTGTGTCACCACCGTCCCCAGCAGCCCAGCAGCCTCCTCACGGTCTGAGCCAGCCGTAGGCCCGCCGGCGTTCCCACTCCAGATGGGTTTGCCCGTTCTTTACTCCATGTGAAGAGATCATACATGTGTTGCTCTTGTGTCTGACTTTCTCCCTCAGCACTGTGTGTGTATGTGTTTGCTTTTCTCGTGACTGTATTTCGCTTTGTAAATGAACCACTATTTATTTATGCATGCTATTGTTGATGGATATTTAGGCGTGTTTACCATTTTTGGCTGTCAAGAACAAATCTGCTGTGAGAATTCTTGCACGTGTCTTTCTTTGGCATTTGACGAGTCTGTGCCCAGAAGCAGAATTGCTGGGTCAGGTTGGGCACTCTGGCTCGCACCATGTATTCCAAGCACTTTGGGAGGCTGAGGTGGGAGGATTGCTTGAGCCCAGGAGTTTGAGACTAGCCTGGGCAATGTAGTGAGAACCCCTCTCTACCAAAAAATAAAAAATATTAGCCAAGTGTGGCGCACCTGTAGTTCCAGCTACATGGGAGGCTGAGGCAGGAGGATCGCCTGAGCCCGGGAGTTCAAGGCTACAGTGAGCTATGATCACACCACTGCATTCCAGACTGGGTGATAGAGCAGAGTGAGACCCTGTCTCTAAAAAATAAAAAAAAAAATTGCCAGGTCAGAGGACATGTGTATGTTTAGCTGTAGTGAGTTCTGGAGTTCTGCCAAATGTTTTTCTTAATAATTATTTAATAATTAATGCTCAATAGATTTTCAAATGTGTAACATGTCCATGGAGGGAAAGAGTGTTTGTAGGTAAAATTTCCTTGAGCATGGAAAGGAAAAAGTGTACAATAAGCCTTCACTTTAAATAAAAAGTGCTGTGTTAGTTTCCCCAGTTCTAAGGTGCGTAATTTGTAAGTCAGAAACTTTCCTCCAGGAATATCTGCAAACCTACTGTCAAAACCACATTGGCCAGCCTGGGCAAGGGTGAGACCCTATCTTTACAAAAAATAAAAAAATTAGCTGGGCATGGTGGCGCACACCTGTAGTCCCAGCTACCGACAAGGCTGAGGCAGGAGGATCGCTTGAGCCCAGGAGTTTGAGGTTGCTGTGAGCTAGTCTGACGCCACGGCACTCTAGCCTGGGCAACACAGTGAGACTCTGTCTCAAAAAGAAAAAAAAAAATAATAGCAACGATTTTTAGTGTCTCCCTGAAAGCGAAGGGAAAGCACTTGTATTCACGGGGCCCTACCTCTGCATTAGGCCGCTCCCTGCCATGCCTGGTTTCTCGTTAATCCCCGGAAGTCAGCGCCGATGTCTTCACTGTGCACACAGTGAAATTGCGGCTCAGCTTCACACAGCCCTTCTGTGCAGGGGCAGGTTTGAATTCTACTCTGAGTGAGTCCATAGCGACTCATTCAGAGGACAGAAGGTGGTTTTTCGTGAAAACATTGCATGAGAGGAAGCAGTCAAAGGTCTAACAAGAAGCCATCTGAAGCAATGTGGCTGGCAGATGCTAGTGGATGTCATAGAAACATGTATTAAAATAGCATTAATGTTGGGTTTGATTGCAAAAGTAATATATATTAATCATGAAGAAAGGTTAAAAATACAAATAGGTCACAAAGAAGTAAAGGAAAAGTACCTGTAATCCTACTACCCAAAGATAACCAGTTTCCTGCTAGTTCTCTTGTCTGGACATTGAATACTTGTTTAAAAATAAAAAATGGATGTAGCATTTGTACAGTTTTTAAATTTTCTCTTCCCCTTAAATATATAATGGACATTTTCTTGTGGCATTAAATATTCTTCTACAGTGCATCGAATGGCTTCATAGTATTATATGGCAGTCAGATACAGCACTTTATTTGAACAATTCTCTATTGCAAACATTTGGGTGGCTTGTACTTTGGCCTCAATGCCATGGTGAATATTCTTGAGTGTAAATCTTTGTACAGATCCATGGATATTTTCTTAGTACAAATTTATTTATTTATTTATTTTTGAGACAGAGTCTCACTCTGTTGCCCGGGCTAGAGTGAGTGCCATGGCGTCAGCCTAGCTCACAGCAACCTCAAACTCCTGGGCTCAAGCAATCCTTCTGCCTCAGCCTCCCAAGTAGCTGGGACTACGGGCATGTACCACCATGCCCGGCTAATTTTTTTTTACGTATATATTTTTAGTTGGCCAATTAATTTCTTTGTATTTATAGTAGAGACGAGGTCTCGCTCTTGCTCAGGCTGGTTTTGAACTCCTGACCTTGAGCTATCCGCCCACCTCTGCCTCCCAGAGTGCTAGGATTACAGGCGTGAGCCATCATGCCCGGCCAACACAGAGATTCTTAATGCACAGTGTTTTGGACACCTTGATTCGGTGTCTAAATAAATTGATCTCAGGTTTTAATAGCTCTATTGAACAGATGAGGAGAAACAAGGGCCCCAGTTTTCTTTATTTCACTTTTCTTTTCCCCTCAAAGCTGTGAAAATCTTCTTTCAAAACTTATCAAAGTAGCTGGGCACAGTGGCACACACCTGTAGTCCTAGCCACTAAGGAGGCTGAGGCAGGAGGATCGTTTGAGCTCAGGAGTTTGAGGCTGTAGTACACTTTAATTGCACATATGAATAGCTACTGCACTCCAGCCTGGGCAATATAGCAAGACCCTGTCTCTAAAAAAATTTTTTTTAATTTTTTAAAACTTGTCAAATGTGTACCACAACTTCACAGACATACCCACATTTCTTCTGATTATGGTGTTAGAGTTTAGCACAAAAGTTGCAACCACCAATGCCTACTGGTGCCAAACAGATTTGTTTCATATCATCTTGAGCTGTATTTTTTTTAACCCTGAAACACTTTACTGTATTTTTTTTTTTTTTAGAGACACAGTCTCACTTTTTTGTCCAGGCTGGAGTGCAGTGGCACTATCATAGCTCATTGTAACCTTGAATTCTTGGGCTCAAGGGATCCTCCTGCCTCAGCCTCCCAAGTAGCTGAGACTTCAGGCCTCCACCACCATGCCCAGCTAATTTTTCTATTTTTTGTAGAGTGGGATCTCCTTATGTTGCCAAGGCTGGTATCAAACTCCTGGCCTCAAGTGATCCTCCTGCCTCAGCCTCCCAAAGTGCTGGGATTACAAGTGTGAGCCGTGCCTGGCTGAAACACTTTACTTTTTCAAAATATCCATTTCTTCTTGAAATATAGCCCACTTTAATAGAGACATGAATATGATAAATAGCTTCCTTTCCTCTTAATTCTACTATCAGAAATACAACACTGAAAGTTTGACCATAAATGGCAGCTGACAGTCACCCTCAATGTCTAGGATGCAATAGGGAGTGGTAGAGTCTGTGGTAAACTAGGGAGCATATAATCTGTATAAAGGGAGAAGCCACTGTTAATGTCAACTGTCTGTCTTACAGAAGTGTGGACTCAAGTCTTTTAAGAGAAACTAGAAATCCAAATTCTTATGCGTAATCTCTCAATTTTGAAATATGGACTAGCCAGGTGCAGTGGTTTATGCCTGTAATCCCAGCAACTAAGGAGGCTGAATCAGGAGGATCCCTTGCTCCCAGAAGTTTGAGGCCAGCCTGGGCAACATAGTGAGACCTCATCTCTTTAAAAGTAAGAAAAACTAGCCAGGTGTCATAGCATGCATCTGTAGTCCCAGCTACTCAGGAGGCTGAGGCAGGAGGATCGCATGAGCCCAGGAATTCAAGGCTGCGGTCAGCTACAATCATGCCACTCCTCTCCAGCCTGGGCAATAGAGTGAGACCCCATCTCTAAACACATCCATCGTACATACTATTAGCTAAAAAAAAAACCTCATCAGGTCACTACTTTGCTACCTCCCTTTAATGACTAGAGGGAGTATGACTGGGCATAGAGCTACCCTGAAAGTCAGGAACCCAAGACTGTCAAACCAGCTCTGACACCAACCCATTCTCTCCCCCTGAGAAAACACCTAAGCATTCTGGGACTCAGCTGCCTTGTCTGAAAAGTTTAGAGCTCCAAAACTCCTTTTGATCCTGAATTACTATAGCATATGGTTGAATAAGTTTTCTACATGGTCAATTATTGCCACAAGAATAACCATGAACATAATCAAAGGAAAAACACAACAAAACAAAAACTTGATGATTATGCTATAGCACGTGCTCTTATGTTGTCTAGACATGGCCTTGGTGTGGCCACGATACTCAGTTAATACAACCACAGGAACATGAACACTTTTATCAGACCAGATCTCCTTTACAACACCATCCACCCATGGGAGAGAATAAAAAGTGTGAATCTCCAGTACATCATGACAGTGGCAGGGAGCACCGCTCTATGAAAAAGAGCTCTCTTGGGTCTTTTGAACCAAACCCAGGCCTTCAAGGGAACAATTCTGAGTCAGTACAAAGCTTCCCAACAAGCTGCTCTGAGCCTCAACTCTTGCTCAGCGAGTCCGTGCTCAACCTACCTGTGATGAGCTTTGGCACTGCCACGTCTTGGCCTCTCACAGAAGCCAAATGCACTAGGAACAGCTCTTGTTGCATAACCCTCAGCCATGGTCCACGTGTGTACACAGGCATGTGGCTTTGCCTTGCACAAAGCACACGGGGTTTTTGATATGGCACTTTGTTTTTCAGGAAGCACAGGAAGGAAATAAAAAATATTAAGCTGGAAAATAATGAGGAAGGGGTAAATTAAGGGCCTTTTCCCACTGTATGGTTAAAATAAGCACATTTCAGAGCCAATGAAAGTGTTCACATTCTTGTGTTTATATTAATTGTGTGCCTTGGGCAATCTGAAGGCCCAAAGAAAATTGGAAACCCAAGTGAATTATTACTGGGCGGCTCCTTCACACACGCCGTCCTGACACAGATAGCTTGGCTCCAAGTGAAATGGGAGCAGTAACTGCCCTCTATACTGGTAAGTACTTTTGTGCATCAGATGTGAACAACAGGACCTTTTTATTTTGCTAGTAGCAGCTGCCAATAATATCTAGTATGTTTTAAAGAATGATTTACCTTTGGCTCCCAAACCAGCTGTGAGCTATCTTGTCAGTTCTGTCTCCCTGAGAGGCATTCTCTTCATTGTGCCCTTTCACTGCCCTGGCTTTAGCTAACTAGGGTGTTTATTCTAAAAGTCAGCTCCTTCTTACCCTAAGGCCTTTGTATTATCTGTTCCCTCTGCCTGGAATGCTCTTTACCCTGATCTTCGTAAAAGTAGTTCATTCAGATCTCAGCCTCAAGGGTACTCCTCAGAGAGGTCCTCCCTGACCAACCATTGTAAAGTATAGAGTCATGTGACCTATGCATTGTGTCACATGACTCTAATTCTCTGCTGAGCACTTCACACCACCTGATATATTTCCTGTTTCTTTCTTTTTGCCCGTCTTCCCTAGAAGACATAAGACTAGAATGTAAGTTTATAAGAATATAAATGCCATGGAAATAAGGATTTTGTGTCTTATTCACTGTACATTTCTGGCACCTAGAACAATGCATATAGCAAGTGCTCAAAAAATAATCAGTTGAAAGAATGAATGCATGGTTGGATGGATAGAAGAATTCATTTAGCAAATTTCTGCAAAGGGCCTGTGGTGTACTGGGAACATGCTGAGGAGTAAGATCTTCCTTCAAGGACCCTACTATCTACCAGGGAAGACGGACATTTATGCGTTCAATGTGGTAAGAGAAATGCTTGTAAGAGTGTGTGGAGCCTCCTACCCAAGATGAGTATGAGGGTAATCTCTAAGGAAAGGTAAGAGTTGCTCAAAAGAACAAGAGTGAGAAGCGGGGTGGCAGGCAAGGCATTTGAGAACCATCACAACACAGGCACGAAGTCTAAAGGGAGACCATGGGTTCCAGGGGCTCCAAGAGGTCTGGTGTGGCTAATGCCACAGATGAGGGGATTGAGGGAGATGGGGCCTCGCAAGAGAGGCAAGAACAATTCTTAAGGAGGCCCACAGACCAGTACCTGGACATTAGAATTTATCCTGTAAGCCTGCAGTTCCCAACCCCTGGGCTGCAGAGCTCCACCCACCCCCCACCCCCAACCGTGCAAAAACTGTCTCCATGAAACCAGTCCCTGATGCCAGAAAGGCTGGGGACCACTGCTCTAAGCAATGAGGGCCATTCAAATAGTTCTAAGTACAGAAGTGGCATAATGGTTTCATGTCCTATGAAGATAATTTTGGTGGCAGTAAAGGCAACTAATTAGAGAAAAGAACAAAGCATTTAGGAGGAGATGGTTGTCTAAACAGGTGAAAAAAAAAAAACATAAAGGGCCCAAACTATTAGTGGCAATGGAGGTAGAAAAGAGGAGACAGATTTGAAAGCTATTAAAAGAGGAGAATCTGTAAAGCTTGGTGCGGGAGGTGAAAGAAAGGATGGAGTTAAAGAAAATCCCAGTTAGTGATTTGCATCAGTGGGAGAAATCCTGATGTTCTTCATCAAAATGAATGGCTCCCAGGCCTTAGTCCTCTGAAGTCCTCAATGAATTCTGTTTGAGATTTGGCTGAACCTGAGCCCGCTTGCTTGCATGAGCTCGCAGACACCTGCTCAAGTGGCTATCGGTGGTCCTAGCACAAATGTTAATTTATCTGCTTAATAACTAAATTTGTAGAGAAGTTCCTCTGATGCGTGTACATCGAATCTACAATGGTGGTGACTCGTCTGATCATGGAGACACACACGTTGTTTCCATGCACGGCCATTTCAGGAGGCACACACTGACCCATCACCACAGCAGCATGACCATCGGTCTAAATATAGATGTGCCTGTCACCTCAGAGGAAGAGCAGAAGTCTCGATTCCACTTACTCCAAGGAAATTTTAAGTTGACAAAATTGAAAAACCAATGAATTAAATGTGTCTTAAGTCTATAAATCTGATCTAAAGATTAAATTATAATTAGCTCACCTATGTTTCACTTCTCTTGACCTTAACTGCTAATTCAGCCCCAGCTCCTTCTGAAGTAGCTCCATCCCCACTTCAAGGTATTTCTGAAAGTCGGCAAGGGATATCTCAGAGGTGCTGAAAAGCAAGTGCAGTCGGCTAGCTGGCCAGACACCCTGAAGGGATTCCCCAGTTTACTCCTTTTCTCCTCCTCTGGCCCCTGTCTGCTGCTGCCACCTGAAAGACTGTATAATGCCAAAAGCATGGTCTCCGGTGCCTGCCAGCCTGGGTGTGAATCATGGCTTTGCCACTGATGAGCTGTGTGACCTCAGGCAGGTTATTTAGACTTTCTGTGGCTCAGTTTCTGCCTTTGGGAAAAGAAAAGAATAACATTATTATCTAACCTACCTCAGAGGGGTGGTTGTGATGATTAAATTAATTGATATTTTTATATTCTTATTTTATTTATTTATTTATTTTTATTTTAGCATATCATGTGGGTACAAATGTTAAGGTTATGTATATTGCCCTTATCCCCCTCCTCCCTTTATTTTATTTTTTAATTTATTATTATTATTTTTTTTTTTTTTTTTTTGAGACAGAGTCTCACTATGTTGCCTGGGCTAGAGTGAGTGCCCTGGCGTCAGCCTAGCTCACAGCAACCTCAGACTCCTGGGCTCATGCAATCCTACTGCCTCAGCCTCCTGAGTAGTTGGGACTACAGGCATGCACCACCATGACTGGCTAATTTTTTCTATATATTTTTAGTTGGCCAATTAATTTCTTTGTATTTATAGTAGAGACGGGGTCTCACTCTTGCTCAGGCTGGTTTCGAACTCCTGACCTTGAGCAATCCGCCCGCCTTGGCCTCCCAGAGTGCTAGGATTACAGGCGTGAGCCACTGCGCCCGGCCTTTAATTTATTATTTTTTTCTTTTGAGGGGGGACAGCGTCTCACTCTATTGCCTGGGCTAGAGTACAGTGGCTCACTACAACCTCAAACTCCTGACTGGGCTCAGGCAATCCTCCTGCCTCAGCCTCCAGAGTAACTGAGACTATAGGTATGTGCCACTGTGCCCAGCTAATTTTTCTTATTTTTTGTAAAGATGTGGTCTGGCCATTTTGCCCAGGCTGGTCTCAAACTCCTGGCCTCAAGCAATCATCCCACCTCCACCTCCCAAAGTGCTAGGGTTACAGGTGTGAGCCATCACGCCCAGTGAGTGCATATTTTTAAAGTACTCAGAATAGTGCCCAGCACATAGCAGGCACTCAATAAATGTAAGCTACTATTCCTGCTATCACTGCTCCTTCTGGCCCTGGGGCTGCCTCTGGTAGGTCCTGTCATGAGGTGCCAAAGCCACAGTTCTACTGTAAGGTAAGGGACAATGCCCTCCTTCTGTAATATGATATCAAGGGGGTAACAAAGCAGTACAGCTTATGTTCAGTGTTTTCTGAAATTACCACTGCAATGGTTAATTTTAGGTGCCAACTTGACTAGATTAAGGAATACTTAGAGAACTGGTAAAGCATTATTTCTCGGTGTGGTTTGTAAGGGTGTTTCCAGAGAAGATGGCGTGTGAGTCAATGGACTGAGTGGGGAAGATCCACCCTCAATATGGGTTGGCACCAGCCTGAATAGAACAAAAAAAGAGAGAAAAGGATTTCCTTGGTCTCTCTCCTGGAGCTGGGAGGCACTCTCCTCCGCCTGCCCTCAGACAGAATTCCAGGCTCTCTGGCTTTGGGACTCTGGGAATTACACCAGCAGCCCCCAGGTTCTCAAGCCTTTGGCCCCGGATGGAGGATTACACCGTCAGCTTCCCTGGTTCTGAGTCCCGCTACCAGCATCCCAGGGTCTGCAGCTTACAGATGGCCTATTGTGGGATTTCCCAGCCTCCATAATCATGTGAGCCAATTCCCCTAATAAATCCCCTCTCATATCATATATCTATGTATCTACATCTATATCTATCCTATCAGTTCTTTTTATTTTTTTTTTGAGACACAGTCTCACTCTGTTGCCCGGGCTAGAGTGTCGTGGCATCAGCCCAGCTCACAGCAACCTCCAACTCCTTGGGCTTAAATGACCTTCCCACCGCGGGCTCCCAGAGTGCTAGGATTACAGGCATGAGCCACCATGCCTGGCCTTCTCCTATTGGTCTGTCTCTCTGGAGAACCCTAATACAACCACTAAAACAGTTCTATACATTTTTACTTGCAGCCCTGCCTTCTTACACCATCCTCCAAAGGACGGAGATGAGACATGAATCCATGGGCACCCAGGTTAGAAGATAAATGAGTGACCAGCACCACATGGTCTCCCTCCCCTAGGGCTTTGTTACAGGGTTAGTTGGGTCCCGCCTGGCTCCAACTCCTTTAGGATGAGTTCTGACTAGGAAACTCCTTCCTTCCTCACCTAAGTAGACTTCTGGAATATCCTTCTACCCAGTTCTTCTAAAGGGAGAGCTTAAGTCTGATACTTTATTTATTTATTTATTTATTTTTTGAGACAAAGTCTCACTTTGTTGCCCGGGCTGGAGTGCCATGGCATCAGCCTAGCTCACAGCAACCTCACACTCCTGGGCTCAAGTGATCCTTCTGCCTCAGCCTCCCAAGTAGCTGGGACTACAGGCATGTGCCACCATGCCCGGCTTAATTTTTTCTATATATTTTTAGTTGTCCAATTAATTTCTTTCTATTTTTAGTAGAGACGGGGTCTCACTCTTGCTCAGGCTGGTTTCAAACTCCTGACCTTGAGCGATCCACCCGCCTTGGCCTCCCAGAGCGCTACGATTACAGGCGTGAGCCACCGCGCCCGGCCAAGTCTGATACTTTAAAAAGAATGAAACACCAGCTGTATTATTAAATTATTTATAGGTGGAATTTAGACTTAACTCAAGACTAAAGAATAGTACTGATATAGGCTTTTAATTTATCTTTGATGATGAAGTACATGTCAATAGTCCTAACATTAGGACAGGGAGAGAAAAATGAGATTTTAAACATACCATCTACATTAACATAAAAAAAATCCACTATCTAGGATTAAATCTAATAAAAGATGTGTAAGACTTCTACACAGAAACTATGAAACATGACTAAGAAAAATTAAAGATGACATTAAAGAAGACCTATATAAGTAGAGAAATATGCCGTATTTCTAGATACAAAGATTCAATGTTATAAAGATATCTGTTGTCCCTAAATTCATCTATAGGCTTAATGCAATTCCAATCAAAATCTCAGCAATTTTTTTGTGGAAATTGCCAAGATGAGTCTATATTTTATATGAAATGCAAAGGGCTAAGAATAGTCAAGACAATATTGAAGAATAAAAACAAAGCTGAAAGATGTACACTAAGTATATGTATAATAAGATGGCAAAACATAAAATTACAGCAGCTTAGTCTTTGACAGACTCAGCATGAAAGAGGAAAAAATAAAATAAAATAAAATTACAGCAGCAATTAAGTCAGTGTGGTATAGCACAAACTTTTGCCAACTAAAGCATAAAGATACATGAAGATACCAATCGAAAAAACCGAGAGTTGAGAAGTAGACCCAGACATGCACTGTCCTCTAATGTATGATCACGACACCATTGCAGGACAGGGGAAAGGATGGTCTTTTCACCACAGTGTGGGTCAACCGGACATCCACATGAAAAACAATGAACTGTGACCTCTGTCTCAAACCAGTCACAAAATTAAATGCCAGGATTGTAGACTTAAATGTGAAAGGCAAAACCCTGAAATTTCCAAAGGATAACAAAGGAGAATATCTCCACACCTTTGAGGACAAGGAATAACTTGTAAAGTAGGACACAAAAAGCACAAACCATAAAGGGAACAATTGATGACTTGGATTTCATTAAGAACTTCTGCCCATCAAGACGCCATTAAGAGAGTGAAAGCAAATCACACAGAGGGAGAAGAAATTTGCAGCACATACATCCAACAAAGGACTCATATCCAGAACATATACAGAATTCCACAAATCAATAATAAAAAGGCAACACAATTTTAAAAGGGGAGGAGTAGCAAAAGACTTGAAAAGGCACTTCATAAAAGAGAGCATCCATGGGAAGCTGATGTGGGAGGATCCCTTGAGCTCAGGAGTTCAAGACCAGCCTAAGCAAGAGTGAGACTCCGACTCGACTGAAAATAGAAAAATTAGCTGGTCGTGGTGGTGCACGCCTGTAGTCCCAGCTACTTGGGAGGCTGGGGCAGGAGGATCACTTGAGCCCAGGGGTTTGAGGTTGCAGTGAGCTATGACGACACCACTGTACTCTAGTCTGGGAGGCAGAATGAGACTCTGTCCCCTGCCAAAAAAAGGGGGACATCCAGTGGCAAAATATATAGACATACATATGTATAAGCCACCAATAAAAGTTTCCTGGCCAATAAAAGTTGTTTTTTTTTTGTTTGTTTTTTTTTGAGGCAGAGTCTCACTCTGTTGCCCGGGCTAGAGTGCCATGGCGTCAACCTAGCTCACAGCAACCTCCAACTCCTGGGCTCAAGTGATCCTATTGCCTCAGCCTCCTGAGTAGCTGGGACTACAGCCATGCACCACCATGCCCGGCTAATTTTTTCTATATATTTTTAGTTGGCCAATTAATTTCTTTCTATTTTTAGTAGAGACAGGGTCTTGCTCTTGCTCAGGCTGATTTCGAACTCCTGACCTTGAGCAATCTGCCTGCCTCAGCCTCCCAGAGTGCTAGAATTATAGGTGTGAGCCACTGCGCCCAGCCTAAAATTTTTTTAAAAGCTATTGCAAATCCAAGGTTCTATACTTTTTGGCTATTTATGATCCTCTCTTCTACCCCTACCTAATCAAATAAGATTATATAGTGACCATGCAAATCCCATAAACCTTGAACCCCTAGGCTATAGGGCCCTCAAGAAATCATCTTGAGCCTGGGCACAGTGGCTCATGCCTATAATCCCAGCACTTTAGGAGGCCAAGAGAGTAGGATCGCTTAAGGCCAGGACTTTGAGGCCATCCTGGGCAACATAGCAAGACCCCATCTCTACATAAAATAAAAAATAATTAGCCAGGCATGGTGGCACATGCTGCTAGTCCCAGCTACTTGGGAGGCTGAGGCAGGAGGATTGCTTGAGCCCAGGAGTTTGAGGTTACAGTGCATTAAGATTGGGCCACCACACTCCAGCCTGGGCGTCAGAGTGAGACCCTGTTGCTCAACACACAAACAAAAAAAAATAAATCATCTTGGCCATTCCCCCATTATCAAGCAGAGTCTCTGAAACGGAGGAAGACCCAATCCACATCTGCACACTGACCAGGTTACAGTGTGCCTACTCTCAGAGAAGCCGTGAAAAATGAAACATTATTAAACACCTAGATGTGGCAAAGCAACCATTTATCCATATTCTTTGGGGTGTATGCCAATGTAAGGTCTCTAAGCAGCCTGATGGCCCTTCCTAAAACAGTAGACTCTTAAAAGAAGCTCCTGTAGCCTCCGTGAGCTGACTTTTCCTGTCTTGTCCCTAGATATTAAGCTTATGCTATAGTATCTAGTCTCATCTGTGTGTTATGTATCTGTGGCTTCCTCTGCCAGCTGACCTGGCTTGAGCTGCTCAGTGGAGTAAAGTAATCAAGTATGAATTCCTGTACACATCAAGTCTGGCTCTTTCTTATCCCAGGATCCTAGACTATTATAGGCCTACACAGTTTAGAAACTCATTAGGTAGATATAAGAGGTTGTAAAAATAAACGTGGCTAGGGCCTCCTGACCTAATGTGTCTCTCAGAAAGCCCTCCAGGTTTTGGAGCTTTCCTAGTTCACAGGGAAAGAAAATTCATTCATTCCTTCTTGCCTGCTTTTGCCATTTCAAGGTGAAGTGTCCTAAATTGATAAAAAAAATCTCCAGGTTACCCTGCTAGGCAGAATATCTGTGTTTCAAGAAGGACTTCTTGAAGAAATGAACTATATCCTTGATAAGGGGCTTTCAGTCACCCCCTGTGGTAGCTTTTGGAGGAAAGAAAACCTTTTAGTGTCCCTCGTGGGCTCACTTATCTACTACTAATTAGGCTAATGAATTGATACAGGCTTCAAAGGTGAGGGGCTACATACAAATGGAAAAGTTCAAAAATTAATTTAAAAGGCTTGTTCTCTTCTTTTAACACCTAAGGAATTTAAACTATGGTTACTTTTCAGACTCTAACACAAGCCATCTCTAAAAATTAGTGTAATATAGGGGTTGAGCACACAGCTCTGAAGCCCATAAACCCAGCTCTGCCACCGCCAGCTATATGGTTTTCTGTGCTTCAGTTTATCACCTGTAATACAGGATCAACAAAAGTATAGGCCTCACGTGGCTGATGGGAAGATGAAAATAGTACCGAAGTATATGTAAAGCACTTAGAACAGTGTCTGGTCCACAGTAGTAAGTGTTAGCTCTTTACAATTATTTCATCATTATGGAAGCCCTGCTATGGACATGTGCCACCCCAGGAAAGAAAGGATAAGAGTGTAACAAGTGGGCACTAGGAAATAAAATGAACAGAACAGTGTTGTTGAAATTCTTAAGGACACATCTATTTCTACTCCATAGTATTTGTCACTAATTTGGGGATAGGCTGGGCACGGTGGCTCACATACCCTTTGGGAGGCTGAGGCAGGAGGATGGCCTGAGGCCAGCGAGTTCAAGACCAGCCTGAGTAACACAGTGAGACCCAGTACCTACAAAAATGTAAAAATTAGCTGGGTGTGGTGGTGCAGGCCTGTAGACCTAGCTACATGGGAGATGGAGGCAGGAGGATCACTTCACTTGAGCCCAGGAGTGTTCAAGGCTGCAGTGAGCTATGATCGCACCTCTGCACTCCAGCCTGGATGACAAAGCAAGACCCTGTCTAAAAAAATAATAGTAATTTGGGGATAGAGAAAAAAACATTCTGAGATAAGAGGTCATAGGTATAGCAGGAAAGTGGAAATCCTTATTTTTCATAAATGTATAGAGAAAGGCTACTCTTATGGGTGAAGATACAAACCACATTAGCAATAAGGGAACCAACAAGTCTCTAAAACTCCGTTAGTTCTGAGTTAGCCAAGCACCACTCCACTAGCCACAGGAAGCTAAGAGTTACTGTCCTGCTCTTCTGTTGTTAATGACTGGCATTCATGGCCTCACATTCAACAAACCTTTTTTAAAATTTATACTATAATAATGTTTCATGTTTGCCTATACATGTAGTATTATTTAGTAAACAGCACAATTTTAAAATAAAAATAATTAACTGAAGAAGTCTAAAGATCCTTTCAACAATTTTTGAAACTTTATGAATAACTAACCTATAGTCTTTAAAATTTTTCAGTTTTAAATGTCTAGTCATGGGTCTATTACCTCTATAGGGGCTGCATACACTTATTCAGAAAACTCATTTTCTCATAATAATTAGAATGTGTTAACAGTCATAATTATATTTTACCATTATTATTTATGATTATCATGATGCCAAAGGATGAACAGCACATTTGAAACTGAGAAGAAGGAAGACTGCCCAAAGGGCCTGTTGTCTATAGTCTATCAGGGACTCCCAGGGCTATCAATTATTGATCTACTTTTCAAAGTTAATAAATAGGCATGTCTTTTTGCCCTTTATTCCCCAGATGAATTTAACCAAATGAGAGACGGGGTGTGTGCACTCAGAGACAGCAGTCAGAGAATAGAGAAGGCACGGGGAATGGAAAGGAGATTTTAGAAAAACAAATACATACATACATATATATATATTTTTTTTTTTTTTTTTTTGAGACAGAGTCTCACTCTCTTACTTGGGCTAGAGTAAGTGCCGTGGCGTCAGCCTAGCTCACAGCAACCTTAAACTCCTGGGCTCAAGCAATCCTTCTGCCTCAGCCTCCTGTGTCACTGGGCCTACAGGCATGCGCCACCATGCCCGGCTAATATTTTCTATATATTTTTAGTTGTCCAATTAATTTCTTTCTATTTGTAGTACAGACGGGGGTCTTGCTCTTGCTCAGGCTGGTTTCAAACTCCTGACCTTGAGCAATCCGCCCGCCTCGGCCTCCTAGAGTGCTAGGATTACAGGAGTGAGCCACCGCGGCCAGCCAACAGATATATTTAATGTCAAAGAAATCTGTATACCATTGCTTTGTCTGCCTTGTTGTTATTATGATTAAGTTCTCATGAATATTTTGATGGTTTTTGAGTGTTCTTTTAAAACATGAGTACTTTAAAAGTATAATATTAATACAAAAAAAGAAAGCAAAATTGTCTAATCTTACAATAATCCCTGTTGACACTTAAAAAAAATACTTATACTGTATATAGTTAGAAAGTTGAAACACTGAAGAACAGTATAAAATGAAAAATAAATAAGAACTTCCCTCCTCACTATCCCAGTCTATCCAACCAAACACAAATCACTGTTTATGCTTTTCTGTTCTACCAGAGAAAATAATGTATAAATAGATATATCCACTTATTTACCAAAAGGAATCATATTATGCACTGTTTTGTAACATGCATTTTTCACTTAATGACATATCTTGGCACTATGTTCATATCAGCACACGGTGATTACCATTTTCTTTGTGCTCTTAAAATAATGCTTCAGTGACTGTCTTTGCACCCACAGCTTAGTGTTACATGTGTTTTTTTTAATGTGAACCTACCACAAAGTCAGTGCAGCAAACCCAAGCTACTCAAGCAGTCTGTCCCAGCTGTGTGGTGGGAAAAGAACAATCTGGTTTCTATGGTTCATTGCAGTTCCTCCAGAAGATTTCCTGAGACATTGTTATTTACACCAAATGGGTCTCAGGAACAGTTTGAGATGGCTTACTGAGAAAAGGACTGTTTTCAGCTGAGAGGAAGGTAACTATGTCTACCTGTTCACTGCTGGCTGTAAAAGTTCCTGTGGCAAAGCAGTAGTCCTGTCTTTGCATTTAAATCTCCCCGGTGTGCCACCCATACCCCTGCTTACAGAAGTATACTGAATGCCCACAGCATGCACAGAATATTTCCAGAACGGGAAAATAAGCAAGCACTAGACACGCACGGAACTGCCGGTGAAAGTGCCAAATGACTGTGCCCCTCACCCCACTCACAGAGACCAACATGAAGCTGGGCATTCAGAGCTGCCTGCTAGGTCAATGGAGGAACGCAGCTGAGTGGTAGAGCTGGGTAAGAAAGTGACTAGAATCGAAGCTCAGAAATCTCAATAATAAAAAAAATTTGTACCTTTGCATTTAACTGCCTGAAATCTTTTCTTTTTCTTTTTTTTTTTTGAGACAGAGTCTCACTCCGTTGCCCCAGCTAGAGTGCCCTGGCATCAGCCTAGCTCACAGCAACCTCAAACTCCTGGGCTCAAGCAATCCTCCTGCCTCAGCCTCCCGTGTAGCTGGGACTACAGGCATTTGCCACCATGCCCGGCTAATTTTTTCTATTTTTGGTAGAGATGGGGTCTCACTCTTGCTCAGGCTGATCTTGAACTCCTGAGCTCAAACGATCCGCCTGCCTCAGCCTCCCAGAGTGCTAGCATGACAGGCGTGAGCCACCACACCTGGCCCGATGTCAGCTTTTTAAAACATAGTGGTACTTAATTTTTATAGCTAAGATTTTGCCTTGGACAGTACTAGTTGTCATTTATATATCCAATGACTCTTTCTTTCTTTTTTTTTTTTTTTTAAGAGATGGTGTCTTGCTCTGTCCCCGAGGCTAGAGTACAGTGGCACCAACACAGCTCACTGTAGCCTCGAACTCCCAGCCTCAAGCAATCCTCCTGCCATGGCCTCTGAAAGTAGTGGGATTACAGGTGTGAGCCACCACATCTAGCAACACCTATTTCTTGAATGGCCTTCTAGTCAGCCAGGACTGGCTTAGATGCATGTTTTTCAAACTTTTTTGAGAATGACCTGCAGAAGAAATTTATTTTATAAAGCATAGACATGTATTTGTCATTGAAACAAAAGTTTCATAAAATAATAACCCCTCCTTCTATCAGTGATTTACTTGGATATTTCCTATGTGTTTATATTTTTCCACTTTATTTATTTATTAATTTTTGAGACAGAGTCTCACTGTGTTGCCCAGGCTAGCGTACCGTGGTGTCAGCCTAGCTCACAGCAACCTCAAACTCCTGGGCTCAAGCAATCTTTCTGCCTCAGCCTCCCAAGTAGCTGGAACTACAGGCATGCGCCACCATGCCCAGCTAATTTTTTCCATATGTTTTTAGTTTTCCACCTAATTTCTTTCTATTTTTAGTAGAGACGGGTCTTGCTCTTGCTCAGGCTGGTCTCGAACTCCTGAGCTCAAACGATCCATCCGCCTCGGCCTCCCAGAGTGCTAGGATTACAGGCATGAGCCAGCCACTGCGCCCGACCTTTTTCCACTTTATTTTTAAAAACACTAATTATGGTCCACTAAATTGATTTCATGACTCACACAAGTGGGTCACAACCCACAATCTGAAAAACACTGGCTTAGATGAACAACGTGCAGATGTTACTTCAAACAATTTATACATTAGCTGAAAGTCTCATAGGTGCATAGTTCACAGACATCTTACAGTTGGAAAGGCCTTTGAGGTCAATTAGCTCAACTACCTACCCTATACTTGATTCTACAGAACCCCTGACAGAGGGCAAGACACCTGAAAGCCTTTGCTTGAATATTTCTAGGACAAGAAGTTACCTCTTATTTGGAACCTGGCACAGGGTTGGTCACATAGAGACCCTGTTAACAGTGCAGAAACAAATTTAAGTGTATCAAATATCTAAACATACACTCCATTTCTTTTTCCTAAAAGACAACTTGGATCTTTATTCCTAAACCATCTTAAGCCTTTTCTAGTAGAAGGGTGAAAAGGGGAAGGTAAATCAAAGGGACAGAGGTCTGGAAAGGCTCTTCTCTGATGGCTTGAAGAAGAGGTTTTAGCAAGGTACATTACAAGCAGCCTTTAGGCTGGGCGTGGTGGCTCACACCCGTAATCCTAGCACTCTGGAAGGCCGA
The DNA here is from genome assembly GCA_963574885.1 of Lepilemur ruficaudatus. NCBI lineage: Eukaryota > Metazoa > Chordata > Mammalia > Primates > Lepilemuridae > Lepilemur > Lepilemur ruficaudatus. The sequence goes on from CAUYRT010021009.1 coordinate 32,055, forward strand.
GGAGGGAGGATTGCTTAAGCCCAGGAATTGGACACCAGGCTGAGCAAGAATGAGACCCCATCTCTATTTAAAGACAACAACAACAAAATAAGCAGCCTTCAAGATTGAGGGGCTTAATAAATTATACTCACAGTGAGGGATAGGAGGATGGAATTCAGGAAACCCCTGTGGAGGTTCAAAATGAGCTGAGTCTTGAAAGATCGGAATCAGACAGAGCGGGGAAGATAGGAGAGTGTGGTCAAAGCCTCCTAAGAAATGAACCCAGTACATTTGGGGGACAGTATAGTGATGGGCTTAGAGGAACAGTAACAGATAAAGCCAAAAAGAAAGACTGAGATCAATCTATGGAGAGCAAGACAGAATTTTTTTATTCATTCATTCATTTAGACAGTGTCTTATTTTGTCGCCTGGGCCAGAGTGTAGTGGTGTCAGTATAGTTCACTGCAACCTCAAACTCCTCGGCTCAAGGCATCCTCCTGCCTCGGCCTCCCGAGTAGCTGGGAACTACAGGCATGTGCCACCAAGCCCAGCTAATTTTTCTATTTTTCGCAGAGACGGGGTCTTGCTGTTGCTCAAGCTGGTCTCAAACTTGCTGGCCTCAAGCAATCCTCCCGCCTCAGCTTCCTAAAGAGCTGGGATTGTAGGCATGAAGCACTGGACCTAGCCAGAATCTAGATTTTCTCCTGTAGATAATATAATGTTATGGAAGGTTTCTGAGTGTGTAGAGTGGCATTTCAGAATTATTCATCTGCATGTGAACCTGAAACCTGGCTCTGAAAACACCCAGAGTTCATATAACAGGTTCTGAAGCTGTGTTTTAGTATAGGAGAAAAATGTGTATATTAGTTCATAAATTCAGAATTCTAATAAGAGTAGCCTTAGTTACCTAAAAAGCAGAAAAGCAAGGGATATATGTATTGAGTTTAGACAGCAATGGAATCCAATTTCTTTTTCCTTTTATCGTTTTATCAATGCAGTGTGAGGCTTGTCTGTAGCTACCACTAAGAGACTGATTGTTTCCTTTATAAAAGCTATAGACTTTATTCAGAAGCAAGTCCTCAATGCTGCTATGGGCCTAATAAATTCTTATAAACTATTTTGCAGAAATTAAATTGTGCCTAAACAATAATACCACTTTGAATAATAAGGTTGTGTAAAGTTAATATACAAACAGGGATCTCTGAAAGTGTTAACTGTCTAGTAATTCAGGCTCTGCTGGATACAGGGGCAGTGCCCTATGAACCTCAGCTAGAACTCAGGTCTGCCTCAGGTGAACATAAACATCATATGTGAGTCACCTTGCAATTACGGCTGCCACCTGGAAATACATTTAAGGAATGAGAACTACAAAGCTCAATCTCTGTAAGATCCTGCATTGGTCTTCCTTCTTTCAGTCTAAGGATCAATAAAGCTCAAGATTCTTTACTAATTTCTCATCAGCATCATTTTTTATTTTATTTCCAAATTTAGAAATGACTGTCTCCAAAGGCCTCAAAATTACTTTGAGTTAAAGCCAGGCATGGTGGCTCATGCCTGTAATCCTAGCACTCTGGGAGGCTGAGGTTGGCGGATCGCTCAAGGTCAGGAGTTCGAAACCAGCCTGAGCAAGAGCGGAGACCTCATCTCTACTATAAATAGAAAGAAATTAATTGGCCAACTAAAAATATATAGAAAAAATTAGCCGGGCAGGTGGTTCATGCCTGTAGTCCCAGCTACTTGGGAGGCTGAGGCAGAAGGATTGCTTGAGCCCAGGAGTTTGGAGTTGCTGAGAGGTAGGCTGATGCCACGGCACTCTAGCCCAGGCAACAGAGCCAGACTCTGTCTCAAAAAAAAAAAAAAAAATTACTTTGAGTTATTGTTGTAAATTTCAGAAATAAAGGATGTATTAGTTAGGTCTATGTTTTTTTCCCCACAGAGAAACTACTTCAGGGAAAGATTTTTTAAATTTCTGAGAAAACGTTTGTACTTATCAGGTATATTTGCTATCAACCACATACATGTAAATAATTGCTTGGGGGTAATGTAGAACGTTTGCCAGTGATTAAGATTCAGCCTAGTTTTTTGTCACTGCAATTCTACATTCATGTATATTGGTAAGTCATGATGACATGGAAGCCTCACACGTCAAGTAAAAACTTCAAGCCCGGATCTGAATTGGAGCCTGAATTCTCCTTAGGACGCATATTTTGGAGGCAACTGTTTGGTCTATGGTCCTGCTCCCTAAATGGGCAGTGACTTAAGAGGCAGTTGGAAAGGAGGAGGTGCTGGGCAAGTGCTAAAAAAGACTGGAGCCCCAACAGCCAAGTCCCTCCCCTTCTCTACACATTCACAGCCTTTTTGTGGCTTCTTGGCTCCATCGAATACGCTCCTATAGACTATTTCACCTTTGCAGGGCGGAGCACGGAGTCTCACCTGCTCTTGATCTCAAACCTTCTGGGATGGCCCCGGATACAACAACCGTGTGTGGCACTTGGCTATGGAAATTCAAGTTTTTCCACCCTAAACCGAGGAGGTTGTGAATGCTAGTTTCAGTCCTGGTTACCATTAAGCGGGCCCACAGGGGCCTACCACAACCCTGGGCCTGGAAGTTCTTGCTAGAAAACCTCGCCACCTGCTCGACCCCCACCTTCAGCCCGTGACGGAGAATGTGCAGTCCTCCGCACATCTTACATTTCTAGGTCACACTGGGGTACACGCGCACGCACGTAAACTCTGCCGTCCCGTGCACGCCCGGCCTCTGAGGGCGGCTCCGAACTTGCTGCTCGTCGAGCCCGCCCCGCCAGGGCGCAGAGGGAGAGGCTAGAATCGGGCCGGGGTCGCGCCGGACCCCGCCAGCCCGCCGGCCTCCCTCCCCTGAAGCCCGGGCCTGCCCCCGGCGCACGTGCTGGGTGACAGGCCCCCTATAGGTTCCATACCTGCCACCGGAAGTGAGTGAGGAGGGCAGTATAGGCATTTCCTGTGACGCGAGCGCCTGGACTCCATTAGGCAGCAGCTGGGGGAAGAATCAACACACCAGAGAGCGGAGCGGACCCGAGGACAGAGGCGGCAGCTGCCTCCGCTGCCGCCCGCCGCCGCCGCCGCCACCGCCGGGGCTCAGCCCAGCGGCGGGCCCCGCGCCCCCGCAGCCGCCCCGCGGCGCCCCCCGGCGCGACCCCCAGGCCGCGCACCCTGAGCTGCCTCCGGGAGGGGGGGGGGAAAGGGCCCGGATCCTCCTTCTCCCCCTCCTCCTCCTCCTCTCCCTCCTCTCACCCCCACCCTCCTATCCTGACCCCCTCCCCGCCTCCCCGGTCTCCCCTCACCCCGACCCTCTCCCCGGCCCCCGCCTCCCCTCCCCCGCCTCGCCCCACCGGCTTCCCACCACGGCCTCTCTCGGCGAGGAAACTCTGGCCTCCGCTTCCTCCTCCTCCGACTCGGACACCGGCGGAGCCTCCCCGCCCCCGCGGAAGAAACCCCGAGCCTCGGCGGCGGAGGGAGCAGGAGAGCCCGGGGCTTCGGCAGGCAGAGCAGGCCTCTCCCCTCCGTCCTCGTCGTCCTCGTCCTCGACCTCCTCCTCCTCCTCCTCCTCCGTGGTGGTAGTGGTGGGACTCCCCCCGGCTGCTGCCCCTTCCGCCGCCGGTGCTGTCCCCCACCGAAGTAGCGGCCACAGCCTGGTCAGCGGCAGCATCATGCAGGCCAACGGGGCAGGAGGAGGAGGAGGAGGTGGTGGCGGCGGCGGCGGTGGAGGAGGAGGGGGCGGCGGGGGCCAGGGACAGACCCAGGAACTCGCCTGCCTGTCGGCCCAGAACGGGGAGTCGTCCCCCTCATCGTCGTCGTCGGCGGGGGACCTGGCCCACGCCAATGGGCTCCTGCCTTCCGCCCCCTCCGCCGCCAGCAACAATAGCAACAGCCTGAATGTCAATAACGGGGTTCCCGGCGGGGCGGCCGCCGCAGCCTCAGCCTCAGTCGCAGCTGCCTCCGCCACCACCGCCGCCTCCTCTTCCTTGGCCACCCCAGAGCTGGGCAGCAGCCTCAAGAAGAAGAAGCGGCTCTCCCAGTCAGACGAGGATGTCATTAGGCTAATAGGACAGCACTTGAATGGCTTAGGGCTCAAGTAAGTGTCTCTTCCCGGCAGCTGGTGATGGACAGACCGAGGGACGGAGACTACCGGGGGCGGGGGTGGGAGCGGTGGCTGGAAAGAGCTCCGTCAAAGAGAGAATTACTGCTGGGCACGCAGGGCCCAGTCCCTGGGAGGACGCGGCTCAGGCCGACCGGGGAGGAGGAGCGGACTTGAAGGGAAATAAGGGAAAATCAATCAGTCTGACAAATTGTGAGACAGGACAGGCGGTTGAGGGGTTGGGGAGGGATAGGAGAAGCCAAAAGAATGACTCCTCCCCACACACCTTCAGAGCTTAATTGTCTGTCAATAAAGACAGATGCAGGAGTGTGTCTCTGTATGCGTTGGGGGAGGGGTGGATTAGAGCTTCTGGAAATAATGAACCTTGGAGGATTTGTTTTTCAAGTATATCTTAGAGGCATCTTTGTGGGACACCTCCCCACCCCCAACCATGACAGACAACAGCCGAGGCAAACTACCAATCAGGAAAGACAATCACCTACAAGTGTTTATGGGAACTGAGGGGCTGGGATAATTTGGAAAGAGGTGGTTGAATAAATCTAATGGGAATAATGAAGATACAGTGTTGATGTCATCTAAAGGCCCTTGTGTGTGTACAAGAGGCCTAGCATTAACTAGTTTGAAATCCCAGTTTAATGCCAAGAAGGTGATCGCTTCTGAAAAAGGGACATCTGATCTGGTGAATCACTTGTTTTCAAATACAATTTAAGTGGCCTTGTGTACCTAACATAAGGTGAAGGTAGACAGCGACCTTGGCCAAAACCACAAAGAAAAACCAAGGGGGTGGAAAGTAGGATTGGTGGGAGTGCCCTGGAGCCGAATGAAGGAGGTGCAAGAGGCAGAACCAGAATGAGATGAAGAGAGAGAAGAAAACAAGCAACAATTTCCTAGTTTCAAAGTGTAGATTGAAATAAGCCTTTAGGCTAGCCAATGTGTAGTTTGGGATTTATGGATTCGTTGAGAAGGTTGGCACTTAAAAAGTGGCATAAGTATTTTGATTTTCAGGCAGATCATCGCACTGTTCAGCTGAAAATTAAGTAGAGCTGAATGAAAAAGCATTGAAACATAAGCACAAATGTATAAGACTGATAAATGAAGATCCTTAGATATCAAAATACTTGAGGGAAGAAAATACATGGTTGAAGCTTTTAAGCTCTCAAAGAGAAATATGCCATAGGAAGATTTCACTTTATTCCGTAAGGAAAAGGATTAGTATGAAAACAGATTTTGTAAATGCTAACAGAACATATTACTGAGACAAGAAGCAAGCTGACAGCAGCAGGAGGAAATAACTCGTGACTGTTTGGAACCTACACCATAGTAAATTTGCTATTTTTAGTATAGAGAGAAAGGAAATGATTTTTTTATGCTGAATTTATTTTAATTTTAAAGATTGACCTACTAGAATTTTTCTATGCTGATAAAATATCTGGATGTAAACTCTTACCTAACATGGATCATCTCTTTCACCGTGTATGGAGCTAATAATAATTTTTATCTTTGAAAGTGTAACAGTAGTAGTATGTAGATCCTGGTTTTTAATTTATTTTACTAGTTACAACATATTTTTAGAAATTTTATACTTCATTAAACTTATGAGGCATTATGGCAAAAAGTAGAACTGATTTTGATTGTGGTTTCAAGAAAGGTTTTTAACTTGACTAGGAATAAATGTAGGTGGTAGTTTTAAATCAAGGTAGTTTAACCAAGCACATTAAAGCTTTTTTTTCCTTCATCATGAGGTTAGTTTAAAAACTTTGCAACGGTGTTCATGGACATTAGTTTATTTGGAAGAGTAAAACCCTAAAGTTGGTCAGGTCTTTTTTACACTGTATCTCTCCTGCAGCCAGACTGTTGATCTCCTCATGCAAGAGTCAGGATGTCGTTTAGAACATCCTTCTGCTACCAAATTCCGAAATCATGTCATGGAAGGAGACTGGGATAAGGTAAAGTAGGGCATATAGAGCTGTGTGACTGCTGCTAAAATTACATATTTGATGTGCATTTTGTGACATTTGTGTTTTTCTTTTATACCAATTTTTACAGGCAGAAAATGACCTGAATGAATTAAAGCCTTTAGTGCATTCTCCTCATGCTATTGTGGTAAGAGGCGCACTTGAAATCTCTCAAACGTTGTTGGGAATAATTGTGGTAAATACACTTTTGTTCTTAGTTTCACATTTATGCTTATTTAATAGGTTATTGATAACTCTAGGCTTCTGCCTCTTATACAAGATAAGGCCTAAAAGTAGTTAAATTTCATATAATTAAGTTTGTAAACTAAGATGAGTGTTTATGATGTTTTGAAGTGTAAGTTTTGTATTTTTTAAATCATACTTAGTAAATGTGTTGTTTGAACCTATTTTACAAATTAAGCTCTTCAAAAATTATATTGCAATATCTTCATGCTATTGATAGGAGTTTTATATTTACAGAGTTTAGGATAAATTATACTTTTATGTCACTTATAATACTGAATCTGCTATTTGAAGAGAAATGTTTGTGTGTATATCCATACTGTCTTAAGAAGCTGATACATAAATTATGGGGTTTTTTTTAATCTTTGGGAATTACAATTAATTTAAACCAACTCCATTGGTGTGCTCACCATTTTCTATTCTTGCATTCCAGTTGTGTGCATTGACAGTGTCAAAGTTTGTATGTTTATCACTCTGGTGGAGGGTTTGTGTGCAGATTTGACCACCAGGCCCTGCTTATTGGCCTTATTTCCCTAACAAGATCAATTTAGTAGTTTAACCTGTTAACCTCTTTCATAAATCTTGATGAATCTTTTATACTGATGGACTTAAATTCTTCAGATGATGGTGAGGGAAAGGAGGGAATAAGTTTTTTCTAAATGCTGGTGATTGGAAACCGTGAAGAATCAGCTGCTAGCTCTACCGGCTTTTTAACTTCTAGCTGATTCATTTGTTGTCAAAAGCAGTTTCCTGTCTGGTGGGGGAGGGAAAGAAGGTGAATAGGAAGTGAAGTAGGGAAACCAGCTATTTGTTAAGTATTAGTAAATGACTTACATTTTGGGCTTTTTAAATAGAGTCAAACATTAATCTTTTCTGTCTGTCTATAAACTTAGCTTTGTGTTTTTTTCTTTTTCTTTCCTTTGAAATCTTACTACAAAAGAGTTTTCAAACTCTTAATACAATTCTATACAATAGTATAATCCTAGAGAATGAGCTTCAGGTGAATTAAAGGTGCTATCGAATGTGAACAAATACAGACTTATTTATATTGATCTAGTGTATTTAGTCTTTCAGTAAATATTTAAAGTATTAAAAATTTAAAACTACTATTGAGTCAGATGATTGATAATAAATTATGTGATAATCAATTCCACAGTAAAATTTAAAAATAAAAAGAAGTTAAAATAGTTAAACATTTGTATTCAAATGGATTACAAATTTTTCAGTGATTTAAGTTTCCCCAGTCAGTGTTTGAGGGTTAAAAAAAAACAAAAACTAAGTATATTTTGTTGGGCAGTTTCTCATAAATTTTTAACTCTGAATGAGCTAAAATAAGGACAATTAAATGGCCAAAGTAGGAATTTGAGTTCCTTTCCCATTGGGCAAGTTGGCATGGTTTGTGAGGTGACAGTAAAGAACTTGCCTGTGGACTATTTTAAAATGAATGTGATTTCTTGGAGATCGTTTTCCTTTTTCAAGCTTCACCCAAATTATATCTGTAATTTAGTAAAAATTTTATAGGCTTACTTCCTGTTTTTTTCTTGTTTATAGTAATTTCAGACTTCTGTGTTGTATTTAGATCATACCTATCTCATTAGAAACCTTCATTAGAAGTAACATGTAAAATGAAGAAAGGTAGTTGTAGATAATAAGGAGAAATCTTTTTTTTTACAGCCTGTTCAATCTGTAGAACATTCTAGGATCTAATAAAAGATGAAGATTAAATCTCTGGCTGAGCCTCACATCATCAAACTGTTTAGGTATTTATACAAAGAAAGGGGCTCCAACTTTTATCCCACTTTAAGCATTGATGAATCAATTACTTTTAAAGAGTCAGTTGAGCATTTTTTGAAGTTGCTCTTCACTTTTCTAATTGTGTTTAAATTTACTTCTCTTCCCACCCCATCTCCAGAAGAAGAGAATGTAATATAAGCTTAAATTTGTAATAATAGTGTAGACAACTATTAAGGTTTTTTTAAACATAATTATCTTAGTTACATACCCAGACACATTTGATGACTTAGTCTAGACTAAAATTGTACTTTATTTTTTAAACCTGAATGTTTTTATTGATCCGGTCTACTCCCCTGCACCCCACCCCCCCATTTTTAAATAGTTTCCAGTCAAATCATACTAGGAATAGCAGAAGTTGCTCTCATGAATCAGCATTTTTAGTTTGGGTTCAAATATGCTTAACCATGTTTGGGCAATTTGGGTGGGTATTTGAGACCAATAAGTAACAGAAAACTTTTGTATGTCTAAAAAGGTTAGGTTCTTTATTTTTAATATAATATAAATATGCTTAACAAAACTGTTCAAATATTGACATATAAAAATTAATACATTTTAAAATCAAGTAAGTTTCGAGAGCCATGGTTTAATGTAATTCATTTCCCCTTTCCTCTGAGTCATGATTTAATTGATGAAACTTCGTTACAGCCTTATTTCAGAGTTAGTCAGAACCACTACTAAGTTAGCGAGGAGGCTGCCCTTGATGACCAGACTTTCTATGTATTATAACTTCTGAGTTTTTGTTTCGTGTTGAGTTTAGTTTAATAACATGGGAGGAAAGGGTAAAGCAGTTTAGTTTGGATAGGGTATGGTAGGGAGGCAACAGCAGAATTGACTGTGTGAAATTATCATTCGAGTATACAATTCACTTTAGCAATTTCAAGTTATTAGATATTAAAATAGAGAAGGAAATATTGCAGGGCCCAGAGATGTTGAAAAATCATCAGAGACCAGAATAATCTCTTAAAGATCTGATTGAGATTTGGAGTAAGATACAAGAGTTTATTTCCTCAACCTTTTTCTTTTTTATATTAATTTTTTTTTTTTTTTACATTTACTGGTTTATTATAAAGGATAAATAGGGGCATGGAGCTTCCATGCCCTCACTGGTGTTTTTTTCTTTTTTTCTTCTTTATTTTTAAGAAGCTCAAGATCTTTAAAACATATATACATGAGTAGAGAGAGCCCTGTCCCTATCTCAGCAAGCTTTAATTTTGCCTGATTTTTTTACAACTTTTTCAGTAAATGACATTATTTGTTAATTAAAAGGACTTTATTTCCTTAAGATTATGTTTACATTTTAGTGTTTCAAATTTTGGGAGTTAAGATACAGTTTTACTCCCCATCGTAATCATAATGTGTCAAATACTTATGGTTGAACTGATTTTTAGGAGAATAAACATTTGTTTCTCAACCAAATCTCTAGCTGTGCTTGGCTAGCAGCATGTTAGTTGCCATGCACAATACCAGGATTTGATATCTGTTTGAGGATATTCTTGGTCTTAATCTGGATAAAATGACTCACAGAGAAGTGCTCTTATGCTACTTTTATACCATTGCCTGTATATACAGAAATATGTGTTTATATTGGCATTTCTCGAAGTTTTGGTCTGCCTTCCTCTTCTCTCCTGCCCTGCCTCTGCCCCATAGAAAGAGAGTAACATGTTCTATCAAGATTTTGGTGGGAAAATAAGGGGGAAATAGCACTTGGGACACTGTCCCTACACACATTGGAATGGAGGAGAGGGTGGGCATGGGACCTAACGATCGATACAAATATACGAGTAAAAAAGATTTGCCCTGAATTAGAAAAAGCATTCCCCAAATTCCCAATTGCTAAGAAAATTTAGTGAAGAAATTAAATACTCTGGGCAGTTCCATGTGGCATTTAAATGAAAAAAATTCTGCAACTAAATATGATCTTGTTTGAATCAGAAATACCCCAGATGAAATGAGACCTTTGTGTATTGACCAATGGAACTATATGAGGTCTTCATTTCATGAAGAGTTGAGGTTTTTTTTTTCCAGAAGATAAAATGGTGAGAATATCCAGAGTAACTTAAATATAAAATCCATTGATTTTTAGATTTTTTGTTTAGTTTTTGTCACTTGATGAACTTCAAAGTATTTTTTATTTGACTATAAAGGTTAACTTCAGGTTACATATATAGCAGGATACGTTTGAGGGCATCTTGGTAATTAAATCTATTTCTGAAACATTTATTAAGTCAGTCTAACTTTATGTGTAAAAATTGGTAAGTGTAATTTTCCTAGATTTACAGGAACTTGTCTCAGTTTGAAATTTTTTCTGTTCTTGAGCTACAGATTTAAGGTTAATTATCAAACATAACAATGTGTCTTATTAAGGATGTATTCAAATATATGCCTAATTTATATGAGAGAGTTAATTTTTGTTTACTTTCCCTAAAAACTATTTTTATAAGCTTGTAGTTTATGCTTCTCTTTTAAATACTCCTTGATGGAAAATCTTATAGAGCAGTTGATTTTACTCTTAATTCTGCAAATGTAATTTCTCCACACCATTTTGTGACGGCTGCATATTTTTAATGGTTTAAAAGTAAACCTCTTGCTGAAGAAGAAAAAGCTATAATTTAGGTTTTTATTCTAAGTGGACTTGAGATCTTTACCCTTATATTCCTTGGAGTCTCTAAATGTGGCTGACATTTCCTACCTACTAACTTTTCCCATATATCAATTGGCTTGCTCAAGCTCCACAAGCAGCAAATATGATGAAAAGATCCCTCCAAGCAGATGTCCTTAATTAGGTTTAAGGTTTAAAAGAAAGTCTAAACATGATGTTCATAAACATCTCTTTTCTGTAGTAAAAAACTGCTAATATTGTGATGATCACTTTCAAGTTAAAAGTAAAATAATAAAGTAACATTAAAAAGTATTAAATAGTCAAACACATTTCAGAAAAAAACTAAATGTGAAAATGCTTCACAATAAGCTAGAAAGTAGTTTATCCTTGGGGGGAAAAAAGCAGATGATAATTGTGCTTTATAGTTAAATGCATCAGTGATGAGATTATTACAAACACACAAAATACAAATATTGAATCTTTCTCTAAAGACTTTTAGGCCAGGCGTGGTGGCTCACGCCTGTAATCCTAGCACTCTGGGAGTCCAAGGCGGGCGGATTGCTCAAGGTCAGGAGTTCAAAACCAGCCTGAGCAAGAGCGAGACCCCATCTCTACTAAGAAAATAGAAAGAAATTAATCGGCCAACTAAAAATATATAGAAAAAATTAGCCAGGCATGGTGGTGCATGCCTGTAGTCCCAGCTACTTGGGAGGCTGAGGCAGAAGGATCGCTTGAGCCCAGGAGTTTGAGGTTGCTGTGAGCTAGGCTGACGCCATGGCACCCACTCTAGCCTGGGCAACAGAGTGAGACTCTGTCTGAAAAAAAAAGACTTTTAAGTGCAGCCTCTGAGGTAGGCATCCCTTTATATCCTCTTGGAAGAGAGAGTCCATCACCCTTTATGCTTATCTGCTTCAGTCATAGGAAACTCAATACCTTGCACACCAACCTGTAGTCCATTTGTTGGACAGCTCTTCTTACTCTTGATAAGCTAAAATCTGACACTTTTCTGCTTCTACTGAGTAGCTCTAGTTCTGCTTTCTGTTCTATTTGGTCCGTCTTTCATATTGTGACTTTTAAACAATTCCTCTGTTAACTGGTTTTTCTCCAGTCTTTTCCAAACTTTTTGCATAAAACCCCGTGATGCCCTAGTATAAAAGTCAGTATTTTTAAAAAAACAAATTTAGAATACTTGGAATAGTTCTAAATTTTCATACAAGAAATACACTTCTAGGGGAATGTTTTGAGAACAGAATTCATTTTTTCCCATATTGATGCCTTAGTCACTAAAGATCTTGTTTGATTTGAGTTTATTCATTCAAAGCAGAGTTTTAGTAAGATGTAGAATTGATCAAAGTCATGTTTAATCTACTATAGCTCTATTAAACCAAAGTATTTTGAATCATCTTGAAGCTTTATAAAATTATTTTCAAAGGGCATAGTAGAATGGTTTCTACTGTTCTGTTTAGGCACAAACATTTTCTGAAACTTCCATCAACCTTTTTCCCCTGACTGCTGCTTTCTGTCATGTCAGAGGATGAAGTTTTTGCTGCTGCAGCAGAAGTACCTAGAATACCTGGAGGATGGCAAGGTCCTGGAGGCACTTCAAGTTCTGCGCTGTGAATTGACGCCGCTGAAATACAATACAGAGCGCATTCATGTTCTTAGTGGGTAAGGAAACTGAGTTCTTGGACTCAGGTTGATGAAGTGGCTGTTATGTTTACAAGGTTACCATTGGCCAAAGTTATATTTCTTTAACATTTTTTCCAAAATACAAATAACTACTGCTAATCTTAGATTAATATTCGTCTGGGTAAATTCTCTTATGTGTATACAAACTATTTTTGTCATCCCAGGAAGCTATGCCCATTAAGATAAATATTTAAGTGGGTGAAAAGAAGAAATACGCAGTGGCTGTGAAATTCTATTTCAAAATCTTTTATAAAAACCCTATGACAGGCCTGGCGTGGTGGCTCACGCCTGTAATCCTAGCACTCTAGGAGGCCAAGGTGGGAGGATCGTTTGAGCTCAGGAGTTCGAGACCAGCCTGAGCAAGAGCAAGACCCTGTCTCTACTAAAAAAACAGAAAGAAATTAGCTGGACAACTAAATATATACATATATTAAAAAAAAAAAAATTAGCTGGGCATGGTGGTACATGCCTATAGTCCCAGCTACTTGGGATGCTGAGGCAGAAGGATTGCTTGAGCCCAGGAGTTTGAGGTTGCTGTGAGGTAGGCTGATGCCGTGACACTCTAGCCTGGGCAATAGAGTGAGACTCTGTCTCAAAAAAAAAACACCAAACCCTATGACATAGATTGTATGACACAGTAAGCAATGAAGATTCCGGTATTGGTGCATACAAACATTTTTTAAGTGAATACTTGTCATGTATCAGGTCCTTGTTAAGCATTTCATTTACGCAATCTGATTTTGTCCTCACAACAATACTTTAAATGTTAGAATACCCAAAGTCTTGGTCTTGGTCCTCCCTTGTATTCTCTAAGTACATACTCTAAGTAGTCTGATTCTATATCATACCTTCACATACTATGTATATGCTAATGGCTCTTAAATCTACCCTCTCATCTGAACTCCCAATGCGTATATCTACTAGTATAATTGACGATCTCCATTTGGATGTGTAATAGATGTCTCAAAATTATGTGTTCAAGATAAAATTCTTGAATCCGGTTGTACTTCTACCCATTCCACCCCTCCAGGCTTGTAAATGGCAAGACCTTCTGCCCAGTTGCTGAAAGGAAAAACTTGAGCCTCGTCCTTCCTTTTTCTTTATCTTTTAACTTTGACATATATGGCCTAACATTCCAAATTTGTCTATTTCTCTCCATCTCCACAATTTCTATCGTAGTTAAGTCATAGACATCTCTCCTAGAATATTATAGTAGCTTCCTACCTAGTTGCATTGCCTTCACTCTTAATCCCTTAACAGTGCTTATTTCCCACAGCAGCCACAGAAATACATAAGTAAAACCATAAAGGAGTCCTCTTCGTTGCTTAAAACCTTCCACTGACTTTACAGTACACTAAAAACCCAAAATTGCTACTCAAGCCCACAAGATCCCTGATCCTTTCCTATTGTCTTTTCCTTTATTCATTACTGTCTAGTGACACTACTGTCTATCTGTTCCTTAACTTACAAGCCTTAAGGTATTTGCACTGCCTGTCCCCTCTAATTTAAATGCACTTCCCCCAATCTTGAATAGCTGTCAACTACTTGCTAAGTTCCCAGCCCAAATATTCTCTCCTAAGATTACCTACTGGATATTCTCTGTCACATCACTCTGTTTTTTGCGTGGGTTTTTTTTTTTTTTGAGACAGAGTCTCACTGTGTTGTCTGGGCTAGAGTGCCGTGGCGTCAGCCTAGCTCACAGCAACCTCAAACTCCTGGGCTCAAGGGATCCTCCTGCCTCAGCCTCCCGAGTAGCTGGGACTACAGGCATGCACCACCATGCCCGGCTAATTTTTTTCTATATATTTTTAGTTGGCCAATTAATTTCTTTCTATTTTTAGTAGAGACAGGGTCTTGCTCTTGCTCAGGCTGGTTTCAAACTCCTGACCTTGAGCAATCTGCCCGCCTCTGCCTCCCAGAGTGCTAGGATTACGCGTGAGCCACCATGCCCGGCCCACATCTTGAAATAGTAAATTCTGCTAGATGTCTTGATAAGCTGGCTGACAAATTATCTTGTTCTCATTACCTTTTCATAAGGTATTTGATTTCTTTATCATCTAAATATCATTCACATGATTTCTTTCCTGTAGAACATATAATTTAATCATGTAATTATTCCTCTGAAGTGAATTTCAGCATTAAGTTTATCCCCTGATTTTTTCGCATAAGGAAATGGCCGAGATGTGGAGCTGGGATCAGAGCCCAGGGTTTCTTCCTCTCATTCCAGTGTCCTTTTGGTTATATCATGTGACTTTCCATAAATGGACGTTCATTTAAAACCTTAAGGTTCACTGAGCATGGTGGCTCACACCTGTGTAATCCCAGCACTTTGAGAGGCAATGTGGGAGGATCACTTGAGCCCAGGCCTTCGAGACCAGTCTGCGCAATATAGCGAGGCCTTATTCCTACAAAAATTAAAAAAAAAAAAAAAAAAAAATAGCCTGGCGTGGTGGTGCATGCTTATAGTCCCAGCTACTCAGGAGGATTGCTTGAGCCCAGGAGTTTGAGACTGCAGTGAGCTGTGATCACAACACTGCACTCCAGCCTTAGGCAACAGAGCAAAACCCTGTCTCTAAAAAAAAAAAAAAAAAAAAAAGATTTAGTGTGTATTTTCACAAGGGCACAGAAGCAATCAATAAGTCACTTCTGCAAAATTTAACAGGTGAATAATTTTTTCATGTAATTATTGATTATAAATTTTATTCCAAAAAATATACTAGTAACGAAATTTTCACAATATCCAACTTCCTATAAGGCGTTTTGAGTATAATTATTTATACGTTTTTGAGTTTTTTTCATCAGCTAAGGCACTATTTATGTACTAAATGGCAAAAGAACAAGTAGTTCTATTGGGTAAAAGGCTAGTAAGTCATTTAGAGTCTAAATGAAATATGCTTTATGCAGTTAAGAAGGGGGTGATACTTATGTTAACAGAGAGGTTTCTGATACTTATCATTTATTGAGCTTTGCCTGTAGAGCAAGTAGTAGACCAAGTACTTCGTGTACTTCATCTTAAAAAATCTTCATTACCCTATTTAGTGTGTGTATGTATATATTTTAATAAGTGAGAAGAACAGATTTGTCTGGCAGAGTACCAGACTAAACAGTAGGAGAGTTATTTGCCAGGTCTAATCTCCATGTTTGAATAATGCCTTTACTTTTTTACTTTCAAAGCCCGTTCTGAGAAGAGCCAAAACCAGGTCAGGGCCGTACCCCCAGCAGCAGGCCCATATGTATTCTGCAGAATCTATGAACTTTAGCGTTTATTCTACCTTCTGCACAAATAATGAGTAATAAAACAGTTCCCCAGTTTTGTGTTCTGGGATATCAATACCTTTCACTGGATGACACAAGGATGATTATCCAATTATACTGTTCTTGACTGATGTTTGTGATAAACTCTTAAAAGAATATTGTTTTTGTTTAATTAATGTAGTGTAAATATTTTGAAGGTTTTGTTCTGTTCAGAAGTAAAGTTAGCATAGTAGTTAAGAGCAAGTTCTATAGCTAGAATGCCTGAGTTCATGTTTCTACTTTACCTTTTAACCCTAGGCCAATTGGGTCTAGGGTTAAGACTTAAGACTTTACCTTAAGTCTTCTGTGCCTTGGTTTCTTCATTTTTAAAAGTAGAATAATAGTACTTACTTCTTACAGGGTTGTTATAAATATTAAGTGAAGTAATATATGTTGAGTGCTTAGAACAGAGCCTGTCAAGAATGATAATATAAAAATATATTAATACATAGCATAACAATAACATATGTTTAGCTATTATTGTTACTTTACATTTTAGTAATTGTATGTAGCTACCAGGTTGTATTGATGAATCAGGTCCACTGTAGAAATTTCTTTGTGATATGTATTAGTAAGAACTGGATAGCCAAATAGTCAATGTTTTTCAATTATGTTTATTTCAAAGAAATGAGTTTGATATTTGTTGCTTTCGCTGTTGTGTTTTTAGGTATTTGATGTGTAGCCATGCTGAAGACCTACGTGCAAAAGCAGAATGGGAAGGCAAAGGGACAGCTTCCCGATCCAAATTGTTGGACAAACTTCAGAGTAAGAGTCTTCATTTTTGATGTTTCTGTGTTTTCTGTCAGATTAGAAATAGATATTATGTATCAATTAGGATGACTTGTATCTAGACATACTTTCATTAAGCGGTTACAGGAGAAAGGTGGGATGGGGAGATCCATTAAGAAGCCCTTTAAACCAAAGATTTTCAAACTCTGTCATGAAGTGTAAGAAGCTAACCTTAGGAGTCAGTGAAAGGGTGCGGTCCCAGAGCAGTTCTTCTTGCATTTGTATTATACAGTGATTGCTCCTCTTAAGATTTTGCTTGGGGGAAAAGTGCTGTGGTTAGAGAAAAAATATGTAAACCATAGCATAAAGCCATGAGTGCTATAAAAATTTTGTTGATTTCAATAGTAAGGCCCAGATTTCTTTAGATAAATTGTTTTACTCTCGCCCAAGTATATATATCTTCCAAATTATAGTAGGGATTTAATTTTTGCCATTTATCTTTATGTAAATGACCTTCCTCTACTCTATGGTTGAGTCATATTCTGTAGTTTTCATGTTGATGAGAATGGAGATGCTAAGAATTAGAAAACCTTGCTGTTGGGAAGTATAAGGCATTCCAAGATTACAGTAGGTTGGTATTGGTATAATACCAAAATACCAGTTATTCCCTGAATTTCCACAGCATCCTTGGCATTAGGAGCAATTTGATAGAAACTGGGAGTTGACCTGTTCCAGCATTTTGCCAAAATTTTGGTCTTTAATAAGGGGAAATTTTTCTCATAACTAAATCTCCTTCTGGTACTTAATTATTGTTAGATTTTCTTTTCATTATTGCCTTTTTTCTTCTCTTTGTTGTTGTTGGCTTCCACTCCCTCTAGAAAATCCACCTACAAATTAAAGTCCTACCCAAGTATATATCCCATTCTAGTGGCAACATGGCTATAGCTGCTGACAAATATTAACATTTAACTCACATGTTAAATTATATTACTCAGAACTTCTCTATTTAAGGGACATGATATTACTGGGGTAGGGACAAATAGAGCAGAAGATGACTAAATGTCTTAAATAAAAGTTTATGGTTTATTATTATTTTTTATTTCTCTTTTTTAAAATATCTTCTATTAAAGCCTATTTACCACCATCAGTGATGCTTCCCCCACGGCGTTTACAGACTCTTCTGCGGCAGGCGGTGGAACTACAAAGGGATCGGTGCCTATATCACAATACCAAACTTGATAATAATCTAGATTCTGTGTCTCTGCTTATAGATCATGTTTGTAGTAGGTAAGTGGAAAATTACTTACATTCTAAAATAGGCTAACATTTTATAAACTCAGTTAAGAACTTCATTAGAATGTTTTCTTTTTTAGAGTTCTATCCTGTAGCTGTGTAACAATTCATCTCTGATTTAGCATTTGTTCACAAATAAAACTAGAACTACTAAAGTTGAAAATCAAGAGAAATTTATATTTATTTGTATAGTAAACCATACCTTGAGAATTGAAGCTGAGAAGCTAGTTTTTCCTTATCTATAGGTTTATTATTCGTTTTCTGTGTCTGACAGTTTAACTATGGCTGAAATTAATTTTTCTACCCATGAAGACCATGGAAGTATTTTTTCCTTAATGAAAGTTCTGCTTTTTAGTAGAAAGTGGACTCTAAAAATGGTTAGAATAAAGGTATTTACTTTCTGAGTTGGGTTTTGTTACTATACCTACACATGTACATAATTTAACTTCTAAGAATGCAAGTTTCTCTTTTAATATTAGCAGTATTTTGACTAGAAATGTCCCTAATATTTTAACAACAATCTCCAAAATTAAACCAGAGCTTTAATTTTAAGATACCAGAAACAAGTTGTGAAATCTTTCAAGCTCCAGGAAGGAAATGATTTGGGTCTAGTGAACCAAATACAAAGGGGAACAGCTGCAGTGCACGTGCTCGATTGTTTCTGCCAAAGAGTATTGAAGAACCAACAAAAGTAGCATAAATAAGAATGTCAAAAGTATATAAGTATGGGGGCTTTGGGAAGAAGAGAAACTTCTGAGTAACCATAAAAATTATGTATATATGCATATCTTTCCTTTGACTTAATATAATTTTTAGGTGTGCATAAACCACATTTGTATGTAGTTTTCCCCTCACTTTCCCCACTTGCAATAAAACAGTAATAACTGCTTGCTCTGTTGGCCTTAAATTACTTACAAGTGTTATTTTATTTTAAAATAATGAATTATTACTTGGTGCATATATTAGATGTTCTACAAGAAAGTGCTTAGAGATCCTTTTTCCTTATTCTCATTTTACTCTTTAACACTGTTCTTTGATTTGTTTCTGAGGATTTTTAAATCTTTCCATTTAAGTTGAATAGGGGTAGGAGAAAATAATATAGTAAAAGGCTATATAGTTTCATGTTTCATAGCTCCATTAGGGGATTTGAGAACAATGTTAAAATTAAGGCACTTGTTAACCCAAATCTTTTTTTTGGCTCATAAATTTATTGCTGTTAGAATACATTGAAAAGTGATGGCCAGACTTTATGGTTCAAGAGATCTCAGTAGGTTAAGGGCTTGCCTTCCTGTTTGGAAACTGAAATCTATGGGAATGTGACCTGTGTTTGTCCTAACTGCTTTAAGTTTCTTTATCAGTACCTATGAAAATAAATGGTGATACTGGATGCGGTGACTGACACCTGTAATCCCAGCTCTTTGGGAGGCCAAGGCAGGAGTTTCACTTGAGGCCAAGAGTTTAAGACCAGCCTGGGCAACATACTGAGATCCCGTATCTACAAAAAAAAAAAAAAATATATACACACACACACATACATACATATATACATACATACATACATACACACACTGTGTGTGGTGACACATGCCTGTAATCCCAGATGTTCAGGAGGCTGAGGTGGGAGGATTACTTGAGGTCAGGAGTTCAAAGTTGCAGTAATTTGTAATTGAGTCACTGCCCTCTAGCCTGGGCAGGACTCTTATCTCTAAAAATAATAATAATAAATAAATTATGAAGAATATTTAGTCCAACTTTTTTCCAACCCTCAGATCAGGGACCAGGCTCCTGTAATCCTGTGTGGGAAAGCATTCCAAAGTTTTACATAGGAATGAAAGAGTTCTTGTTCTTCAGAAATAACCATTGATTAGAAGTTCTTCTCTGTAAACTTAAAGCTTTGACTCTATGCTCCCCCTAGTTACTGCTTTCTCTCCCCCTCCACTTTACAGCTGACTTCTTGAAATCATTGCCTACTGCACGTTCACATGTCACTGTCCTTACTTTTCCTTCGCTCTTCAGACTTTTGTAGTAGTAGGGCTGTGCAGCAGCCAAAACTGTTGGTGATGTTGGGGAGGAGCACATCTTTATTAAATTGAGTGGATACTTTCCAGCCTGTATCTTGACCTTACTATAACTTTTGACTACTCTGCTTTGAAACTTTTACTTTGACTCTAAAACATTCCAGACTCTTGGTTTTATTCCTGGCTATTCCTTAGGCTCCTTCTCTTTACCTGTCCCTTTAATAAATGTATGTTCCAGAATTGTGTTTCCTCCCTAATCTTTCTCTCATCCTTAGATTATACTTCCATGGTTCTGATGACTCCTAGATACAGGACAGAGCTACAGAATTTGTCTCCTCAGCCTTAGATGTTAATACAGAATTAGAAGGTTGCCCAGGTACCTTGAAAACAGCATGTCCAAATAGAACTTCTTTCCCTCTCACCTATCCCTGTAAAGTCTGCTCTTTTTCTTGAATTTCCTATCTCAGTGAAAGTCTACCATCTACCCAGTTCTCCCAAGCCACAAAACCAGGAGTCCAGCCTTGACTTTTTACTCTCTAGAGCTAGGTTTTAAAGACACTAGGGAGTAATATTAGGCATTAAGTCAGTATGATATCTTGAGAGAGAGTTGTATTCTGTTGGTGAAGTGGAACCTGAATTTGATTCAGTTCTTAGTATTCATTTAAAAATCTTCAAAAAGAAAAGTCGAGCCCGGGCGCGTTGGCTCACACCTGTAATCCTAGCAGTTTGGGAGGCCGAGACAGGAGGATTACTCAAGGTCAGAAGTTCGAAACCAGCCTGAGCAAGAGTGAGACCCCGTCTCTACTAAAAGTAGAAAGAAATTAATTGGACAACCAAAAATACATGGAAAAAATTAGCCGGGCATGGTGGCACATGCCCGTAGTCCCAGCTACTCGGGAGGCTGAGGCAGAAGGATTGCTTGAGCCCAGGAATTGGAGGTTGCTGTGAGCTAGGCTGACGCCATGGCACTCTAGCCCAGGCAACAGAGTGAGACTCTGTCTCAAAAAAAAAAAAAGAAAGAAAGAAAAGTCAGTAATTTTTATTGTCTGCTTTACTTTCTTTTAGAAACTAGATTTTAGCATTGAAACTAGAAAACTCTTTTCAGAAATTAAATCTTAGCATTAAAATCTAAATACCAGCTTTTCTTTCTGGAGACTAGAGAATTGATTATGAATAAGGAAATGATGACTTTTTAAAAAAAGTCCTAATCAACACTGAAAAGTTTTCATTAGATTGTATGTCATTTTTGTTTTTCACAGTTAGTCTACACATATTTTTGGTTTAATTTGACCAGTAAGAAATAGTGATTTGAAAAAAAAATTTTGTGTTTTTTTTTTTTAACCAGCAACCAATGGATTGCTGTTTCCACAGCTGAGTATTAATTCTTTTAGTAAAGGACTATTATAAAATATTTATAGAAACTTACAATTTAGAGATTTAATTTGGTTACAATGCTGCATTTATTTAGTTTTATTTTGGAAGGTACTTTTATGCCATTTAAATTTTCTTTTAAATTTAAAAACTTAAATTTTAAGTTTTTAATTTTTTCTTTTGAAACAGGGTCTTGTTCTCTTGCCTGGGCTAGAGTGCACTGGCATCATTATAGCTCACTGCAACCTCAAACTCCTAGGCTTAAGCAATCCTCCTGCCTCAGCCTCCCAAGTAGCTGGGATAGAGGTATATGCCAGCATGCCCACCTAATTTTTCTGATTTTTTTAGAAATGTGGGTCTTGCTGTGTTGCTCAAGCTGGTCACAAACTGCTGGCCTCAAGCAATCCTTCTGCTTCAGCTTCCCAAATTGCTAGGATTATAGGCGTGAGCCACATTGCCCAGCCTTAAGTTTTAAATTTGTATCAAAGCAAAGACATAATATCACTTGTATACATCTAAAAATGGGCTTTAATAGACAGGGCTGTTACATTAATCTTGTTTCTTTTTCACAAGCCTGTGCTTTTCCTTGGGTATTAATCTTTTTAAAAAAGTAATGGGCTTAATTTAAAAAATTAAGTAGTGGCCCGTGCCTATAATCCTAGCACTTTTGTGGGGGGATGAGGCAGAAGGATTTCTTGAGGCCAGGAGTTTGAGACCAGCCTGGGTAACAACAGCAAGACCCACATCTCTACTAAAAAAATAGAAACATTAGTCAGGCATGGCGATGCACACCAGTCCTACCTACTTGGGAGGCTGAGGCAGGAGGATCGCTTGAACCCAGAAGTTCGAGGTTGCAATGAGCTATGATGATGTCACTACTCCAGCCCAGACAACAGAGCAAGACCCAATCTCAAAAAAAAAAAAAAAAAAGGTTAATGATACAAGTAATGACAATCTAAAGACCACTATAGTGATGACATTCAAATACAGTTGATTGTCAATAGGCTAGATGATTTTTGCCCTGTAATTCTGATTAGGAATCAGTCCTTCTTAAAGATATTTTGTTACCCTAACTTTATTTATTTATTTATTTTTTTGAGACGGAGTCTCACTCTGTTTCCCTGGCTAGAGTGCCGTGGGGTCAGCCTAGTTCACAGCAACCTCAAACCCCTGGGCTCAAGCAATCCTCCTGCCTCAGCCTGCCAAGTAGCTGGGACTATAGGCATGTGCCACCATGCCCGACTAATTTTTATATACATATATTTTTGTTTGTTTTTGTTTTTGTTTTTAGTTGTCCAGCTAATTTATTTATTTATTTATTTTTTAGTAGAGATGGCGTCTCGCTCTGGCTCAGGCTGGTCTCGAACTCCTGAGCTCAAAGGATCCGCCTGCCTGGGCCTCCCAGAGTGCTAGGGTTACAGGCGTGAGCCACCATGCCTGGCCGCTACCCTAATTTGAAATAATGTCTTTTTACTCATGATCAGCTTCTGCCATTTGAATTACTGTGTATTTTATACCTAGATATAAAGTGTTTCTCATTGACCAAATGATAATCACTACTGACAAACATGGGAGGAGGAAAAATCTTTTTCTGATATTGAAAGTACTTATTTGATTGGAATTTTATCCAGCTTAGCCTTGAAAAATATGATTTTGAAATCCCATTTGGAAAGAAAACTGGAGTCAGTCATGGGTTCAAATCCTAGTTTACTTACTCCTCAGTTTTGTGACATCTTGTAAGTTATTTGCCCTCTTTGAACCTCATGAAAACAGGGATGATTGTACTTCCCTTATAAGGGAATTAGCAATATTATATGTAAAGCATGTAGCACAGTGCTTGACACATAGTAAGTGCTTAACAAATGGTAGCTAGTATTGATTATGTTTCAATTCAGTTGTAGAATAATAGTTTCAGATTTATAAATTAAATTGCTTTAATATTAAAGTTCAAAACAGCCTCCAAATAGCCAACTGCTAAGGTAGATTGCCATATGTGCCAGATAAGGAATGTTAATTTCTTTTTAAATATATATCATTTATCAGGCTGGTGAATTGACAAAATGTATTTTAAAATTGATTGGTTAGGAGAAAAATAGGGAAGACCATTTTTTGGGATACACTTAAAAGTTTATTCATTAATGTTTAAATAACTTTATAATATAGAGACTTTATAATATAGAGCTGTACTGTCCAAACAATAGTAGCTACTAACTGCATGTGACCATTTAAACTTAAATGTACAGCAATTCAGAGTAAATCAATCAAGTTCCTCCAGATTACTGGCCACATTTCAAGTGTTCAGTAGCCACATGGTGAGGGCTGCCATTCTGGATGACACAGGTACATATGGTATTTCTACTATTACAGTACATTCTATTAAACAATGCTGATGTGTAGCTCTGAAAAAGATAGAATGATTTCTAAAAGTGAGTGCTTAATCGGAATAGTTTTTGTCTGGCCGTCTTTTAAGAGATAGGTTCTCATTCTGTAGCTCAGGCTGGAAGGTGGTGGCAGGATCATAGCTAACTGCAGCCTCAAGCTACTGGGCTCAAGTGATCCTCCTGTGTAGCTAGGACTACAGGCACACCATCATACTTAGCTAATTTTTTTATTTTTTGTAGTGGTGAGGTTATCATTATGTTGCCCAGGGTTGGAATAATTTTTTTTACAGTAATTGTTTCCTCTTTAACTTGGTAAAGTGAATTTTTTTTGCCTTTGATATATATTCATTGCTATTTATAAAGTATTAGCTAAGTGTCAGATTCAGTCTAAATGCTTTACATTGATTATCTCATCCTCTTATTTCATCCTTGTATAAGGAATTCTTAAGGCAGGTACCATTGTCTTTATAGTTGGAAAAATTGAGATTTGGAGAGATTAAATAAATGTCCCAGAATCATAGCTGGTAGGTGGCTGAGGCAGGATTTGAATCTAAGTCTGTCAGACTCTACTGTCCCCATTCTTAAGTTTTTACTCTTAACTACTGCAGCCCCTGCCACAGATTACATTCTCCTGCGCTTTCCCAAAAATGATATTAATCATTAATTATATTCCAGGAATTTTAAATATATTTCTAATACTTAGGAATTCTAAGAAACCTGTTAGGTAGATATTAATCTCATTCCTTAGACATGGGAACTGAGGCTCAGAGGAGTTTATTGACTTGCCAAAGACATTAACATTTGTGACTGAGAAGGAACCCAAACCTGTTATCTGGAACTGTAATGCCTGTTCTCTTTTTGTTATGCCAAGTTGCTTTTTTTAAATTTTTTTTATTATTATTATTATTATTTTTTTGAGACAGAGTCTCACTCTGTTGCCCGGGCTAGAGTGAGTGCCGTGGCGTCAGCCTAGCTCACAGCAATCTCAAACTCCTGGGCTCAAGCAATCCTTCTGCCTCAGCCTCCCAAGTAGCTGGGACTACAGGCATGGCATGCCCGGCTAATTTTTCTGTATATTTTTAGTTGGCCAATTAATTTCTTTGTATTTATAGTAGAGACGAGGTCTCGCTCTTGCTCAGGCTGGTTTTGAACTCCTGACCTTGAGCGATCCGCCTGCCTCGGCCTCCCAGAGTTCTAGGATTACAGGCATGAGCCACCGCGCCCGGCCTATTTTTATTTTTTTCATAACATGTAAGTGTAAGGTAAAACCAAGTTGCTTTTTTAATAAAGAAAAGTTTAACTGGATTTGAGGCCAGGCGCGGTGGCTCACGCCTGTAATCCTAGCACTCTGGGAGGCTGAGGCGGGCGGATCATTTGAGCTCAGGAGCTCGAGACCAGCCTGAGCAAGAGCGAGACCCCGTCTCTACCAGAAATAGAAAGAAATTAATTGGCCAACTAAAAATATATAGAAAAAATTAGCCAGGCATGGTGGCACATGCTTGTAGTCCCAGCTACTCGGGAGGCTGAGGCAGAAGGATTGCTTCAGCCCAGGAGTTGGAGGTTGCTGTGAGCTAGGCTGACACCACGGCACTCTAACCCAGGTAACAGAGTGAGACTCTGTCTCAAAAAAAAAAAAAAAACAGATTTTAAAAAAAATTAAAAAAAAAGAAAGAAAGGTTTAACTGGATTTGATATAAATGAAAATGTTACATTATTCCTTCTAGAACAATGAGCCAATACTGTCCAACTTAAACAGATAAACACAAGGCCCTGATTATATTAATTATTTATATGAATTCACTTAATCAGATCAATAATCTTCAGAAGGGGAAAAATGTAAATTATAAATTGAAGCAAATTTTACATTACTGGCCGGGCACAGTGGCTACTCAAAAATAGAAAGAAATTAATTGGCCGACAAAAATATATAGAAAAAATTAGCCGGGCGTGGTGGCACATGTAGTCCCAGCTACTTGGGAGGCTGAGGCAGAATGCTTGCTTGAGCCCAGGAGTCTGAGGTTGCTGTGAGCAAGGCTGACTCCACGGCAACAGAGTGAGACTCTGTCTCAAAACCAAAAAAAAATTTTTTTTACATTACTGACTTCCCGTAAGAGTGCCTTAACTAAAAAGTTCCTAATGTTTTATTTTTTAACATACCTGTATAAACTTGATTTTTAAGATTTTCAAATGCATTAATATCTTATGTTTAAAGTTTGTGATGTGATATCTTCAAAGATGTTTTATCAGTTATTGAACCTTTTTCATTATTATTACCGCAACCTGTTTTAAAAGAATAATTACTTTTGGACTTCTTTGTTTTAGGAGGCAGTTCCCCTGTTATACTCAGCAGATACTTACGGAGCACTGTAATGAAGTGTGGTTCTGTAAATTCTCTAATGATGGCACTAAACTAGCAACAGGATCAAAAGATACAACAGTTATCATATGGCAAGTTGATCCGGTATGTACTCCAGTGTGAGTGTTTAGATTGCAAAAGTAGGTAATTTTGAATCAAATTTGTTGATTATGTATTTTTAAAGTATACATATATAAAAAGAATTTCTTTTCCAAGAGCATTTTTGTCATCTTTGTTACTTCTTACCTCTTCTATGTTGTATAGATAATATATGTAAATTAATATTATCAAAAT
The DNA here is from genome assembly GCA_963574885.1 of Lepilemur ruficaudatus. Classification (NCBI taxonomy): domain Eukaryota; kingdom Metazoa; phylum Chordata; class Mammalia; order Primates; family Lepilemuridae; genus Lepilemur; species Lepilemur ruficaudatus. Next base: position 58,185 of record CAUYRT010021009.1, read on the forward strand.
TGTTGAATATTTGTGATGTGATACTGTTGTGCTAAATATGTGTGGACATTAATTTAATCTTCTGAATAACTCTGAGATGCTAACATCTCCTATTCTCAGGTGAGGAGACTGAGATAGAAGTTAAATGCCTTGGCTCTCACAGCTAGTAAATGGCAAAGTTTGACTCAAATCTAGGAGTATTCTGACCCCAAACCCACCAATACTAACTTCTCTGCCGATTTCTCTCTGTTAAAACTTGATTTACACATAAATACAGTGTTCATTCTGTGATAAGGTAGAAAAGACTCATTAGTGTTTTGCTTTCTGAAACCCTTCATTATCTTATATGATTTATGGATCTTGTGTGAGCCCTCCCCTTTTGTTTTCCCAGTGATATATATGAATAGTATTACATTTGGGATTTCAAATTCTAAGTTCCCTCTAAAGTCAGAATTGTCTTTGTTTGTAACCAGATAACCTCAGATTTTCTGTAGGTAATAAGTATTCTCATTTCTTTCAGCCAATTGAACATTTATCAAGCAATCAAAGAAGTACATGACTCCAAATAGGTTAAGGAGCTATTTTGGCTAAGGAGTCATTCACCTAAAATCATGAAGTAAATAAACTTATTTTCAACTTTAGAATTAAAATATATTAGCCCAGGATAAAATTTTGGGCTCCCATGTTGAAAAAATAGAGAAAAGGAGCTATAGATGGAAATAATTTTTAAAAGAAGAGAATTAAATTTGAGAGCATACAGCAATTCTTGCATACCTGCAATATGCTATGAACGATGAAAGGTAAATAAGATACATTCTTTGCTGTAAAGCCAGGTTTTATTTACTTTTTTTTTTTTTTTTTTTAATCATGTACCCCTTTGGAAGTCGGGTGAACCTGCGGGCCCATTCTAAGAATGTTTTGTTGTTGGTGGTGGTTTTTATGGGTATTTTTGAGACACGGTCTAACTCTTACCCAGGCTGGAGTGCAGTGGTGTCATAGCTCACAGGAACCTCAAACTCCTGGACTGAAGCATTCCTCCTGCCTTAGCCTACTGTGTAGCTGGGACTACAAGCGAGTGCCACCGCACTCAGCTAATTTTTCTATATTTTGTAGAGATAGGGTCTCACTATATTGCCCAAGCTGATCTCTAACTCCTGGCCTCAGGCAGTCCTCCCACCTCAGCCTCCCAAAGTGCTGGGATTACAGGCGTGAGCCACTGCGCCTGGCTAGAATGTTTTTAAATGTGTAAACTAAAACACATAATGAGCCCAAATATATATTAATTACTAAATAAAATTATATTGAAACATAGTTATCAACATAGCATAAAAACATACATGTTGCTGCCTTATTACCACATTAAATAATTCTTGCTCCACACAAAGCTACCAGAATTTTGAAGTAGGGATGAGCATAAGTAGTATTTCAAGATATTTGCAACAACTGTAATATGATATGAAAAGATTTGATATTCTGTTGTTCAGAATAGTCTAATACTACACTATTTACTATATTACCTGATAGAGAATACTAATATACCTATACTACCTTGTTAATTGTCTGTATTCAAGATTGAAGGAAATACCAAATTTCAGGCTGTAGTTAAGAAAAATAGAGATGTACCTTTTTCCCATTTAAGTTCAAGGCCCCTTGATTCTCTACCTAGACCCCTTCTTACAATCTCAGATTAAGAACTCTTGTGAAAGGAATGTACAGTTTAGAAAGGGAAATAAAATGCAATGAAATAAGCATCATGCAATATATATAATGTATTATGAAAGCGCAAAGGACCTTCAAAGGTGGGAGTACCTCATTAGAGCCTTACTATGCATCACACAGGTGGAAATAGGGAAAGGACATTTTGGAAGAGAGGAAACCTCTTTCCCTCCCTTCCCCTCTGAAAAAAAATAACACTAAGAGAATAGGATGAGTAATGGCAAAGACTAGAAAAAGAGGCCAGGTGCAGTGGCTCACATGTATAATCCCCCACTTTAGGAGGCCAAGGCAGAAGGATCACCTGAGCCCAGGAGTTTGAGACCAGCCTGGGCAACATAGCGAGACCGTATCTCTACAAAAAAATTTTTCAATTAGTTGGGCATGGTGCTGTGGGCCTGTAGTCTCAACCACTCTGGAGGCTAAATTGGGAAGATCACTTGAGCTGCCAGGAGTTGGGGGCTGCAATGAGCTGTGATTATACCACTGCACTCTAGGCTGAGCAACAAAGCGAGACCTAATGTCTAAAATAAATTTTTTTAAAAATTAAAAAAGAGTACAGAAAGAGTGGGGTCAGATCATGGCCTTTTGAATATTATTCTAAGGAATTTTGTATATATATAAATATACGTGTGTGTGGGTTTTTGTTTGTTTGTTTTGAGACCAAGTCTTTCTCTCTTGCCCCAGTTAGAGTGTAGTGGTGTCAGCTCACTGCAACCTCAAACTCCTGGGCTCAAATAATCCTCCTGCCTCAGCCTCCCGAGTAACTGGGACTATAGGCATGCACCAAGACACCCATCTAATTTTTCCATTTTTAATAGAGACAGAGTCTCACTCTTGCCCAGGCTGGTCTCAAACTCCTGAGCTCAAGCAGTCCTCCTGCCTTGTTCTCCCAGAGTGCTAGGATTACAGGTGTGAGCCACCATGCCCAGTCAGGAGTTATATTTTCATTCAGCAGTTATTTGCAAGGTAGCTGAAAGGAAGGCAGCGATATCAAAACTGTGATTTGTTAAGTTTTTTTCTAGCAACAGTGTGTAAGAATCCCCTTTCGTTTAGCCAGTATTTATTAAGCATCTTCTGTATGCCAGGTCTTTTGCTATAGACACACTGAGCACATGATAATCACTGTAATAATTCAATATAATTAGTGTTACAGGAGCTCATAGAAGAGATCCTACTGGAACTGGAAAGCTAGGGAATGTAAGAAAATTAAGTGTTAGGTGAAGAAGAGAACTGTTTAGGCAAAACTAGTTAGGAATGGCCCTTGGGTGAAAGAAAGCAAGGCTTGGCATTTGGGCGGTTTGGGGAAAGAGTTTTTGGTAGACTAAGAGTTAAGGTTAATGAAGCTAGTGGCAGCCAGATGAAGGAGGATCTCATGTATATTTTGCTAACGCAGAATGAAATATGTGTTACATGCAAAGGGGTATTGTGGCCAGGTTAGCTGGGAAATGCAGAGTTAATGCTTATGTTATAATCCAAAATATATAAAGGTTTTAATTTATTTTTTATTTTTTTGAGACAGGGTCTCACTCTGTCACTCAGGATGGAGTACAGTAGCATGATCATAGCTCACCGCAGCCTCAAACTCCTGGGCTCAAGGAATCCCCCTACCTCAGCCTCCCTAGTAGCTGGGACTACAGGCTTGTGCCACCATGCTTGGCTAATTTTTTGTTGTTGTTGAGACAAGGTCTTGCTGTGTTGCCCAGGCTGGTCTCGAACTCTTAGCCTCAAGCGGTCCTCCTGCCTCAGCCTCCTAGAGTGTTGGGATTACAGGTGTGAGCCACCACACCCAGCCTATAGAGGGTTTTAGAGACCATAATTTTTAGATACCTGTACTACATACAGTAAGTCCTCTTGGACTTTTTAACTTTTATTTTTGTTATGTCAAACACTATTTGCAAAAATACTAAGAAAATATGTTCTCCTTTTGAACATGTATTGTGTGTGTGTGTATTTTTTAATGGATAGAAAAAAGAGGCCAGCTGTGGTGGCTCATGCCTGTAATCCCAGCACTTTTAGAGGTGGAAGCAGGAGGATCTCTTGAGGCCAAGAGTTTAAGACCAGTCTGGGCAACATAGAAAGACCCTATCTCTACAAAAAATAAGAAAAATTAGCTGGGCATGATGGTGCAAACCTGTAGTCCTAGCTACTTGGGAGGCTGATGCCAGGAGGATTGGTTAAGCCCAGGAGTTTGAGGCTGCAGTGAGCTATGATCATACCATTGCACTCTAGCCAGGGAAACAGAGCGAAACCCATCTCAGAAAAAGAAACAAGAATACATAAGAGAGCCTTGAGTTGGTATGATTCCAATGCCTAATTTCCTTTAACAATTTTTTGTATCTTTGCCCCCCAAAATGAATTTCTCCCATTGCCGCCCCAAATCCAAGCAAAGTCATGTGAACTGCACGATCATGATATTTCCACTTTGAATAAGTTAGTATAAAGGCACTGTATTTGGGAAGATCCTTGTTTGTTTTCAACTTTTATAGGATTTTTTAAATTAAAATGCATGCAACAAGTAGTTTTTGAGTTAAATAATTCTAAAGGAGTTCCTCTTCAGTTTAAAAGCGAATTTTTGTGTTGATCTGGAGTACAAGATCTGTGAATGAAAGTTTGTTCCCAGAAGATCTTGAGCTAGTCAGAAAGATTTGACTAGCAAATTATGTATGCTACTTTGACCTGATGATACTGCTGATTTAACACAGTTACCTCATGCCTGTTGCCGCGTTTCCAAAGAAAAATCAGAAGTAGTTGCATTGTTAACTATTTAAATTTTTCAAAACAATGGAGACTTGAACTAGATAATTTTATGAATGATAAGCTCAGAACCCAGTGAGAAACAAAACACAGTCCATTTCTCACTGACATTTCTAGGGGGAAAATCTCCAACCTGATTTTATCAGATTAGTTCCAGACTTGCTTCCAACTGCTTGTAGGTCATAGCTATCAGAATTTCCTCCCAGGCTCAAAGCTGGACTCAGTAAGTTTTTAGACTAAGGTTTAAAACTTACTGTTTCTTCCTACTTCAAGCCAAACTCTTATTTCCTCTGTAAATATCCATTGATATCCTCTAAACCAGAAATCTGGAGGTTGTCTTTGAACATTTCTTACTATATTCTGTTGTATCATTTTTATCTCCAAAGTATCTTTTGATATGACCTCTTTTAGTCTTGATCATCTCACTTCAGGGCCTCATTTCTTGGGAATTATGATTGTTAATTATGGCTGCTGCATTGGCTAGTTATTTCCTTCTGTCTCTTCCTTGTAATTCATCTTCCACATTGTTGTCCTAGTTCTCTCTCTAGAGCCAAATACCATATTATATTATTTATGTCATACACATGATATATACATATAAAATGTATAAAATATATTCCCTAGCTTAAAGTCTTTAAGTGGTTTTTCACCCACAGGATAAAATTCGAACCCTTACCCTGAAACAAACATGTCAACTCTTCCAGCATAGTCCCTTGCCATCCACATTTACACTTCACAGTTCAGCCTGCATTGCTTACAGTATGGGCTTTAGAGTTAGGCAGCCCAGATTCAAATCCCCACTGTACCATAAACAGGCATGTTTCTAGTCTTTCTATACCTCTCTTCCCTTCCCTGTAATATAGGAGAGAGGGCAATACCTACGTCTTAAATTTATAAGAAATAAGATTGTTTATAAATAGTGCTGATATTGATTAGCACTAAGTAAGTGGTAACTTTGCTGGTAGGAGTGTAAAGTGGTGCAACCATTTGGAAAATAATTTGGCAGTTTTTCAAAATGTAAAACAGTTAGCATATGACCCAGAAATTCTATTATGTATATAGACAAGAAAAATAAAAACATGTTCGTTCATATGAAAACTGATACATGTTCATAGTAGCATTATTCATAATAGCCAAAAAGTAGAAACAACCGAGATGTTCATTAGCTGGTGAGTAGATGAACAAAATACAGTATATCTGTAAAATGGAATATTATTCAGCAATAAAAAGGAGTGGAATACTGATACATTCCATAACCTGGATGAACCCTGAAAACCTTATGCTAAGTGCAAGAAGTGGGTTACAAGAGACCATATCGTGTATAATTCCATTTGTATGAAATGTCCAGAATAGGCAAATCCATAGAGACAGAAAATAGCGTTCGCCGAGGCTGCAAGGAGAGAGAGGATGAGGACTGCTAATGGGTATGGAGTTTCTTTTTGGGTGATGAAAATATTTTAAAATAAAATGGTGGTGATAGTTGTACAACTCCATGAATATACTAAAACCACTGAATTGTACACTTTAAAAAGATGAACTTTATGGTAAGTTATGTCTCAATAAATTTGTTAAAAATAAATAAGAACTCTTATACCCATTTGTTTTCAGTTCCCTTGAAAGCTTCCTAAGGGCAAATTCTGTGTCATCTTTATGTTTTCATCTAGCACACAATGCCTTGTGTATAGTAGATGCTTAATAGATGTTGCAGTGTGAATGAGTCTATATGAAGCAAGCTGCTACAGCTTAAGTTGAGGAGAAAACTGTATGAAAATCTCCTCAGATTATAGTATCAAAGTATATCTTTGCAGATATTTGAGTTCTTGTGCCAGAAAACATGGCCTTAGGAATGGGAGTTAACTGAGTTGTCTATTTTCCCTCCTAGGATACACACCTGCTAAAACTGCTTAAAACGTTAGAAGGACATGCTTATGGTGTTTCTTATATTGCATGGAGCCCAGATGACAACTATCTTGTTGCTTGTGGCCCAGATGACTGCTCTGAGCTTTGGCTTTGGAATGTACAAGTGAGCGAGTTCCATCCTTGGTTTAGCCTTTAAGTATAGCAAAGTCACAATGCACATACTCATTATAATTTTATTCTTGGTTTATAGAACAGAGTCATTCAACTTAAATTAATATATCTCTTAGAAAAGATAGTTCTTCAAGTGGAACCCAAGTGTTCAGATTTATACATTTAAATATTATGCTAAATAATAGTTTTTGAAAGAGCGATCGGTGTTGTATTTGTGATTAGGTTCAGGGAAGTGACAAAACACAGAATAGATGGCTTTCTCAATAAAACAGAGCTTGAAGTAAATCTGATCTAGAAAATGAAAGGAAAATTTTTTTCCATTAAAGCTTTTTTTTCTCCAATGGGACTACATATATAGTCTTTTTTTTTTTTTTTTTTTTTTTGAGACCAAGTCGCACTCTGTTGCCCTAGCTAGAGTACTGTGGCGTCAGCCTAGCTCACAGCAACCTCAAACTCCTGGGCTCAAGCAATCCTTCTGCCTCAGCCTTCCGAGTAGCTGGGACTACAGGCATGCACCACCATGCCCGGCTAATTTTTTCTATATGTTTTTGGTTGTCCAGCTAATTTCTTTCCATTTTTAGTAGAGACGGGGTCTTACTCTCGCTCAGGCTGGTCTTGAACTCCTGAGCTCAAACGATCCTCCTGCCTTGGCCTCCCAGAGTACTAGGATTACAGGTGTAAGCCACCTCGCCTGGCCGGGACTACATATATAGTCTTGATTTTATAATAGAGATTTAATTTATAGTGCCTATATATGCCTTTGAGGCAATTTTGAATTTCTGAATGGTTAAACTGTTGTTTTATGTAATACTTTATATAATTGTTATGAAAAGGTGATCCTATAATCAATTTTCAAATTATTTGTGTTTCTAGGTAGGTTTCTAATAAATAATCTAATAATGTCATCTACTCGTTATTTTGAGTATAACAGAAGAAAAGACCATTTTTACCTTCAGCACTTAGTGTGTTAACATATTTGTGAATAGAAAATGCTGAATGTTTAGCTGTTGTATGTGTATTTGTGCTTTTCAACTTTTATGTTAACTGTTTATATCAGTCAACCCGAAAGGGTAAATAGGTGAGAGTAGTTAAAAATTTGCAGGAAGGATTTTAGATCACTGAACATTCTTTTTTTTTTTTTTTTTTTTTTTCCAGTGTAAGGCAGACATTTGGGTTTCTGTTTTTGTGCCCTCTTTGCTTTTGGTACTTGGCCCCATTTTCTAATCATACCCTTTTGTTTTTACTCTTTATTTTTTTACTTTTGACTACCCATTTCTCACAGGAAAGTTATGCCCATGTACTTTTTATTATATCAAGGGCAGCTATTACCTCTCAGATCCTGTTTCTAATCCCTGAACAAAATGGAATCAAGACTAGATTAAATGGTATGTGTATACCTTCTGAGTTGAATAACTTAGAAAATGTAACAGGAGGATATTTGAGGGTTATAAGCAGTAAATATTCTGGCTTAGTTGGAAATGATGTAGGATGGCTACGGCAAACAGTAGGAAGGGTTCCTGTTTCTATTACTTCTAATTAAAGTAAGGTTACGGCCGGGTGCAGTGGCTCACGCCTGTAATCCTAGCACTCTGGGAGGCCGAGGCGGGCAGATTGTTTGAGCTCAGGAGTTCGAGACCAGCCTGAGCAAGAGCGAGACCCTGTCTCTACTCAAAATAGAAAGAAATTAATTGGCCAACTAAAAATATATAGAAAAATTAGCCGGGCATGGTGGTGCATGCCTGTAGTCCCAGCTACTTGGGAGGCTGAGGCAGGAGGATCTCTTGAGCCCAGGAGTTTGAGGTTGCTGTGAGCTAGGCTGATGCTATGGCACTCTAGCCCGAACAACAGAGTGAGACTCTGTCTCAAAAAAAAAAAAAAATAAGGTTATGTATCAGAAAAATAATTTTTTCTCTTCCTATCTTCCCTAGTATATTATAAGCTTTTGAATATAAAATTTAACATAATTTAGACTTCTGTTTGTCCTACTGTAAGAACATAGTTTTTCTAGCCATTAATCATGTTTGTGAGGAATTGATAATTTCATTAACTGTAGTTTTAGAATAAAATTTACAGAGAACTTTGGACTGAGGAGAAGTAGAATTTCAGAAGGTATAGTATGTAGCCTTGGGATTTTCATCATCTTGCTTGGGGAAAATTACATGTTAAGTTTTAATTTATGAATGTAATTCATGAAGATGAGAGATATATTGAAGTTTATCTTATATATACTCTTTGGGTCACCTATCCCAGAAATGAAGTTCAACTCCTAGGTTTTTCTTCAAGTCCTTAATTTCTCTTCTCAGTGCTATAGTCCTTTTGTTTTTTTCTTTTTTTTCTTTTTTTTTTTTTGGTAGGACCAGTTAAAACAATTCATTTCTCTAATTAGAAATACCAAATTCACCAGATATCCGACTTACTTTTTTTTTTTTTTAAACATTCTTTTTTTTTTTCTTTACTTATTCCCTTTAGAGGGTTATCTTGAAGGTCTTATCCACAGTTTTATTTCCATGTAGACAGGAGAACTGAGGACAAAAATGAGCCAGTCTCATGAAGACAGCTTAACAAGCGTGGCTTGGAATCCAGACGGGAAACGCTTTGTGACTGGAGGTCAGCGTGGGCAGTTCTATCAGTGTGTGAGTATTCGGTACCCACTTCCCACTGTTTACTTGTTTAAAAGCAAAAAAGTTAGTTTTGTTTAAATAAAGAATTCACTTGACTCAATATCTTTTATGAAATATACTATATAAAGACCTACTTTGCCATCCTCCTAGGCAAGCACCATCCTATAGAATTTTCTGTTATTTTTTCCTTCATTCTTTTAATGACTTCAAATGTTTGTAGAGACTTTGAGTTTAATAAAACAAAAAATTTATTTTGCTAAACATTTTTGTTCTTATAAGCAAATTTCTAATTTATAGGAATGGAAATATTTAGCATTTAATTGCTTTTGAGATTTTCTGCCCTTTAAATTTTTGTAACCAAAAAAAAAATTGCAAAATTTGCAGAATTTCATGGATAGACTATCTTAAATATTTGAGGGATATTGGTGACAAGTGCCACCGGAGAACTTTTCAATCTCTGGGTTATCTTCTGTTCAGTATCTCTGGGTTATCTTCTGTTCAGTAGCTGCTCCGATTATCTTGGACTGTAGGAGTGATAAAAGTAACAGGTGAAAAAGTCTTATGACAAAGTAAACAGTGATACAAATGTGTCATTACTGTTTTGTCTAGATTCTGTCTTGTCTCATATCACTGCCTTGAATAGTTCTAATAGGCACGTTCAGATTTTAGTTTTTTGGAGACAGGGTCTCATTCTGTTGCCCAGGCTACAGTGCAGTGGTGTCATCATAGCTCAAACTCTTGGGTTCACATGATCCTCCTACCTCAGCCTCCCAAGTAGCCGGGACTACAGGCATGCGCCACTCTGCGTACAGCTAATTTTTATTTTTTGTAGAGATGGGGTCTTGCTGTTGGCCAAACTGGTCTCGAACTCCTGGGCTCAAGCAATCTTCTACCTCAACTTCCCAAAGTGTTAGAATTTACAGATGTGAGCTACTGCACTCGGCCCAGATTTATTTTTTAAACTAAAATTAAGCAAGATAATAAATCATTTAATTTAGCTAAAACAGGCTACCAATTTCTTTTATTAAGCTGGTTTGAAACACATGGAATTTAGTGTCATATTCTCTCAACATGATTATAAGCTGTTCTCAGTTCTCAGGGTGCAAGACAACCATGTATGTTTCTTCTGACTTTGCTGTCCCGTACAGTGTTTAAGCCTTCACGGTACTGGACTTGGTAGTTCTCTAATCTATAAAATGGGAACAGTAATTCCTCTCAGAACTTTGAATATACATTAAGATAATGACTGTAAGAGCTTTGATCTATAAAGCACATTACAAATTTGGTAAAGTTTTGAAAAATATCATAACAGATTCCTAAGTTCTGTATAAAGCTATAAGATGTTTTAGTAATCTTTTTCAATATCATAACTTCCGAATATTATAGGACAAATTCCAATATAGTGAATTTTAAAGGAGTTTTTGGATTTTTTTCTAATAAAAGTGAGACCTTACTTGGAAATGAGGATTGTTTCTTTTTTTTTTTATTTTGTTTTTTTGTTTATACATGGTGGGCTGTTGAAGAAAAATAGATTTACACATCTTCCCATCATCCACTCCTAGGTAATGTTGTGATGAAATTTGATTTATATTCAAATTCTTATGGTTAAAAACACTTCTGGAACAATTAGGTTGAAATCAATCTCAGGAAAAAAACCTATTACTAAAAGATATTGTGAAGAGGTTCTTTTGGTTCTTTGTTTGCTTTCTGAGTGCTATTCAGTAATGGAGTTAATAGTAGTTTTCTCCTGCTCAGGATTTAGATGGTAATCTCCTTGACTCCTGGGAAGGGGTGAGAGTGCAATGCCTTTGGTGCTTGAGTGACGGGAAGACTGTTCTGGCATCAGATACACACCAGCGAATTCGAGGATATAACTTCGAGGACCTTACAGATAGGAACATGTAACTATTGTTTGTTTCTATTAAATAGCAATTATCTGATTTATATTAAAATGTGCAGTAGAACTTTTTCAGAACAGTTTTATGTGTTTTGATTTGATTGGTAATTTGTATTGTTGGTCAGGTAGTACTTAGTAATCACTAACTCAGATTCTTCTCAGTTGAAGTAAAGTACATGATAATGATTGTAGGCAAAATTGTCATATTTAAGCTAGAACATTTTATTTTTTATTTAATTTTTTTTTTAATTTTTTTTTTTTTTTTTGAGACAGAATCTCACTGTGTTGCCTGGGCTAGAGTGCCATGGCATCAGCGTAGCTCACAGCAACCTCAAACTCCTGGGCTCAAGCGATCCTTCTGCCTCAGCCTCCTGAGCAGCTGGGACTACAGGCATGCACCAGCATGCCCGGCTAATTTTTTCTATTTTTAGTAGAGACGGGTCTCACTCTTGCTCATGCTGGTCTTGAACTCCTGACCTCGAGCGATCTGCCCGCCTTGGCCTCCCAGAGTGCTATAGCATTATAGGCGTGAGCCACAGCGCCTGGCCTAGAACATTTTATATTTTGATATATTAAGCTGGAACATTTTATATTTATAATTTGAATGTCTTCATTCTTAATATGTTGCTTTTGACAAATTATTTTCTGGTTGCAGAGTGCAAGAAGATCATCCTATTATGTCTTTTACTATTTCAAAAAATGGCCGATTAGCTTTGTTAAATGTAGCAACTCAGGTATGTTTATTAATATAATTTTCAGAAAAATTTAGCTTAGTATAAGTTTCATTCTAATTATGATATTTGTATATAACATTTCTACTTATTCTTAAATTTTATTGCATGTGTTTGATCCTTAAATATGTAGAATCAACCATAAATTTATCAGAACATTGGCATTTTGCATAAATAGAAAATAAAAGTGTTCTATCAAGCAAAGAGATATTCACAGATTATTTTTTAAAAATATTTTGAGTTGAGGTAGAATAAATACCTGTGTTTTCTTTTGCCTGCAGGGAGTTCATTTATGGGACTTGCAAGACAGAGTTTTAGTAAGAAAGTATCAAGGTGTTACACAAGGGTTTTATACAATTCATTCGTGTTTTGGAGGCCATAATGAAGACTTCATCGCCAGTGGCAGTGAAGGTAAATTGTGTCGTATCTGTTTACATATATTGATATTAAAGTTTTTTAATTCTCTCAATTTATGAAGGTAGTCATGTCTCCAAGAAAATTCAAGTTATTAAATTAAAAATTTTTTTAGTTATTTACCCAGTATACTGTTAATTTCCCTTCTTTTGTAATGACTTACGCCCTCCTTATTGTTACAAATGTGTAGTGCCTGTTCTGACCATGTAGAGATGTGTTTGGGGCATGTATCAAATCAAGATTTAGTTAAATCATTGTATATTTGCATATGCTGGGTTGTTTTCTCATTGGACTAGTAGTTTCCAAGGGTTGGTAGTGTCTAAAAGGTTAAAGTTAGTTATGTTTTACCTGAGCTTAGATAAAATTGACTATAGTTAAATCTTCAGTATTTCTTCAGTGGCCATAGAGAATAATTCAGTTTGATCATTCTTAATGGTTTCAGAAAAACTGAAATTAAGAGACTCATCCTTACTCTGAATCTTTTGAATAAATCTGTTCTCCAGTCTAAAAGCATCAGTATTCCAGGCAGGCATGTATCTTAAGTCTGTCTAATCTAAAATATGAATTGTTCTGGATTCACAAAAGGTGGTGACACAGAAAAGACAAGAAAAAATAAGATAAGAATTGTTTAAAAGATGCAAACACAAATAAGTGAGGCAGTATTAAAACTTAATGTACTTTTAAGGTGATAGGAAAATAATTAATGGCAAATTACTGCAAGTTTTTATTCAACACATTTTTCTTGAGTACCCACTATGTAGTTCTAAATCCTATAGAAGCAAGTGATTTCAGGCACTTTTAAAAATAGTTTTATAAGATAGACCAAGCAGCTATGTTGGTAAACACTTTTGGTTGTGTTCCATTTATTATAGATGTCCCTATCTTGACCAAAAACTGATATCAATAATAGGATCATAAAGTAACATGAGTTTTTCTTTTAAGAATAAAGTATATTTAAGGATTGGAACAAGAGTTATTTAAGGATTTAGATTTTAACATCAAGGATATGAATTTCTCTATTCTTTCTTTACCCATAAAATCGGTATCAGACAAGATTGGAAGGAGAGAGGAGTGGTTTGTTGGGTTACAAGTGTGAATTTGCTTTTTTCCAGTCAGATTATTTTTTACCTGTTTAACTGTGTTATGGTCTTCCAAATTCTTCATTGGTTTCTAATTGACATTTTCTATCGTCTGAATATGTTAAAGCCTTCTACTTCTATTTGCTTTTTAGTTCCTCCTATTCTTAATATCTCTTCCGCCATGGTCTATTCAGTCTTGATTCTGCTAGGGTTTTTTTTTTGCCTCTTAATTGTGCTGCAGAATCCCCCATAGCTCTCTCTAAAAATATGTACCCTAGAGGTGCTTAAAAGTATGTATAGCTACGATTATCTCTATTGATGACAAACTTTTTTAAGCCCAAACTAACTTAGAACCAAGCCTGATGAATAATATAATTAAATCACATTTTGTTCTGTTTAAAGATAAAAATGAGACAATTATGAAGTAAAGAGATTAGTTTTCTCATGACTCAAGTGCTTTAGAATGGTTCTGAAAATGTTTTGAACACCAGAAATAGTGAACATACTGTCTCCGAAGATGACCACAGTAATCCATTCGCCACTTATTTGGAAGGATCTTCTAAATCCCCAAATGTTTATATATAAAATGCCAGTATAAAATAGAGCAATTAGGGAACCTTTTCCCCAAAAAGTTGTGCCACACTCAAACTTTTTCATTGTGCTGGCAATATATAGAAAAACTTGACATATTTTTTACGCTTGCAGAAGCAGTGGATTTCCCAGACTGATAGAGCAAGCAGAGCTTGATCATAAAGCCTATCATTCTGACCTTGATTACATCAAATCCTATTTTTTGCTGCCTCTTCAGCTAGTATCCTTGCATTATGTATTCACAAAAGCATTTTCCTTCAAATATAGCAACGTTTCAGTTGTATCGCACTTTAACGCTGTGATCTTTCTCCTTGTAGACCTTCAATTTAGAAGGGAAACACAGCTAATCTGCTCTTTTTCTTTCTAATTTCATTTTATGCAAGAAAAAATTATTTTCAAAAATTATTGAACAACGAATACCTTCTAAGAAAGATAAATCCATTTCTTCAATTAGTGCCTTAGAGCTTTTGCTTCACACACAAAAAAGGTTCAGATACAGGCTCAGCTTTTTATCTTTATGTTGAAAGTTTTAAAACCAGGGCACATTCTCCATAAAGTTGCCTCAGTTGGCAGCACACCCGCTGATAGTTTCCACATTGACCACATAGTTGACTGGCACATCATCAGATTAAACACCCTTCCAATTCACCCCGAGACTCTGCCTTCTGTTCAAGTTCACCTGTACTTAATCTTTTCACAGTTACTCTGTTGAAAGTTGAAAAGTATTTACTCTGTTGAAAACACCTTTTCATATAAAAATGTATTTAATCCTCTTATAACAGCAAGATGAGGTAAGTATCCCCATTTACAGATGAAGAGTTGCAAAGAATGAGTAACTTGTCCAAAGTTACATAGCTAGTGACTAAGTTGGAGGAAGGATGTGATTTTGGGTAGTCCGGTTCCAGAGTCTACCCTTAACCAATACTCTGTACTATTTGGTTGTTTTGGTTTGTTTTTGAAGATTAGTTTATCACAAAGAAAGAAAGCTGTAGGGATTTTGGGTTGCTTGGTTGGTTTGTAGAGACAAGGTCTCACTCTGTCACTCAGGCTGTAATGCAGAGGTATGATCATAGTTCACTGCAACCTCGAACTCCTGGGCTTAAGCAATCCTCCCATCTCAGCCTCCCAAGAACCTAGGACTACAGGCATTCACCACCATGCGTGGCTAATTTATTTTTATTTATTTTTGTAGAAATGAGGACTTACTGTGTTGCGCGGGCTGGTCTCAAAGTCTTGGCCTCAAGCAGTCCTCTTGCCTCAGCCTCCCAAAGTACTGGGATTACAGATGTGAGCCACTGTGCCCAGTTTGTTTTTTATAGTCACTTCATGAGATTATCTAGCCTACTACAAAGCCATATTATGGTACAGATAAGGGTCCATTGTCTAAACTCACTGGTAAACTCTTGAGCAGGGCTCCTCTGGATTTGAATCCCAACTTCACCATTTACTGGGTGTTAACCTCTCAGTGTTCCAGTCACCATAAAAAGGGTGGGATAGTGGTGAAGATTAAATAATGTACATAAAGCACTTGGTACCTGGTACTTTGTAAGCACCCATTAAGAGTTTAGCTGTCATCTTCATTGTTGCTGCTTTTGAATTTAGATATATCGCTGCTTTTTTTTTTTTTTTGCTTTTTTTTTTTGAGACAGGGTCTCTATCACCCGGGCTAGAGTGCAGTGGGGTCATCATAGCTCACTCCATCCTCAAACTCCCGGGCTCAAACAATCTTCTTGGCTCAGCCTCCTGAGCAGCTGGGACTATAGGTGCGCACCGCTATGCCTAGATAATTTTTCAGTTTTTGTAGAGACAGGGTTTTGATTTTGCTCAGGCTGGTCTCAAACTCCTGACCTCAAGCGATCCTCCTGCCTCAGCCTCCCAAAGTGCTAGGATTATAGGTGTGAGCCACTGCACCTGGCCAATACATTGCTTTTCTGTCACCTCACATTTCCATAGATTTTATCATTATCCATATCCTGGATTTGTTTATGTTCAAGGACCTCGATTTGTAATTATTTATTACTCACGTATTGACAGATATAGATAGATTTTTTTTGTGACTTGAGAGCTGATCATCTTTAACAGGAAAAAAGTGTATTTTATTAAAATGGCTTTTCATAAGGTAATTTATTAAACTTTTCATGTTATACTTGTTCTCCCTTTAAGTTCTCATAAGCAAAAGTCATATGTTCTATGTGCAGTGAATGATAAACTTAAGATCAGTTGGTTTTGTTAATGTAAAACAACTCCCTAACTTTTCTCTAAATTACTATATATTCAGATCACAAGGTTTACATCTGGCACAAACGTAGTGAACTGCCAATTGCGGAGCTGACAGGGCATACACGTACAGTAAACTGTGTGAGCTGGAACCCACAGATTCCATCCATGATGGCCAGCGCCTCAGATGATGGCACTGTTAGAATATGGGGACCAGCACCTTTTATAGACCACCAGAATATTGAAGGTAATACTGTTGTACAATGTTCCTCTGTTTTCTCCAAAAGAGACATTCTGCTTATTATGAAGTTGCAGCATTTTAAAGCAGTAATTTATTTAAAAGGTG
The DNA here is from genome assembly GCA_963574885.1 of Lepilemur ruficaudatus. NCBI lineage: Eukaryota > Metazoa > Chordata > Mammalia > Primates > Lepilemuridae > Lepilemur > Lepilemur ruficaudatus. The sequence goes on from CAUYRT010021009.1 coordinate 74,561, forward strand.
CTATATGATTTATTTTTTTCTCTGTTTTAGAGATGGTACCATTTCTCACTCTTGAAAAAGAGTTAAGTAATCTAAGAGCCAATAGTGGTCATTGTTTTGTGGGGGATGGGCAAAAATAAGCTGAAATGTTATCCTCATTGATATCCATTTAGCTATTTTTAAAGATTTTATTGAAAATCTTGCTTCATCATGCTACCTAAATGTTAACATTACAGGAAGCATATTACACATGTGAGAACTGGCCAGTATACAAAATTTGAGAAACTTTAGAAGATTTAATGATCTTGATTATGGATTTTACTTTTAAAAATAAACATCTGTTAACACTGTAGCATACTAACATGAGCTATGTTTGATAGGGAAAGAGAAGGAAACTAAAATTTACCATGTACCTGTGTAAAGCTAGTCCCTTTATATACACTGTCTTGCATAATTATTCATATCCTATAAGGGAAGTATTTTTATCATCATTTTTAGAGGTAAGGAAACTGAAGCATGGTAAGGCTAATTAACTTGTTCATTGCTGCCAAGTCTTCAAATCTAGGTCTAAAAGGTTTTTTCTGCTACTTTGAGATAGTTCACGAAGAAAGCACAAAGTGTAAGGCTAATAGCTAAGGGCAAAAGCTTAATTGAACATGATACCAGTATTAAAAGAGGTAATGAGAAATTTTATATAAATGACTTACCTCTTTTGTCAGAGCAAGTAAAATGTTTAGTTTGCTTAGAAGGAAGTAATTTACCTAGAAACAGATAAACAGATTTTTGTTCAGTGTGTCCTGCCTAAGTGGTTTATTAAGAAAAGATGACTAACTGCCCTCTGTTAAGTGACTCTCAGTGGAGGAGGGTTGTCAGGGTAGCATGTATGGTTTGAAAAAGCGCATTCCCTACTCCTTGTTTTTGTCTTTGTGGTACAAACTGTAGAAGGCTTGACCATTTCTTACTGGCAGGTGAGGATATGCAGCCAGAAATGAGGGCACAAAGCATGAAGAGTGTAAGGGTTAAGACGTTGGAGAACTACCATTCAGCTGCTAAGAACCTTGCAGGGCCTTTTCGTATTTGCAGATCACTGTGACATTCTAACATTCCTCTAGGAAATCAACTAAGACCAGAAATCTTTACCTTCTTTTGTTCTGTTTGAGTTTTTCAAGGCCTGCTCTAAGATAAAGTCTTTATAGATTTACAACTGTGATTGTTTGCGATTTTCTGATTTTATTAGTTATTTGGAAATTATTTCTTCAAATATTTAATTTGAAAAAGTAGGAAAATACTAGGCATATGGTAACAGATTTACCCCATAGGAGGATATGTTGTATGCCTCCACTGCAGTGGAATAAGAGTTGCATTGCTATTTGATTTATATAAATACTCACTTTGGTGGGTGAGCCAAATTGCGCTCAGTGGTAAGATCTGAGTCCAGTTCAGCACCTTTGGTGCTTTGACAACATGGGTACAGCCCTAAAAAATTTGTTTTCACCTGAAATAGAAAAACAACTTCTATATAACCAAGTATTTGATGATGTGCCCTTTTTGCATGTGTCTTTCAGGGTCTTTCCTACTCCTCCTCACAAACATTTTTTTTCTAATTAAAGTAATAACTGTTTGGAATAGAACATTTGAAAAATATAGATGAAGCTAAAGAAAACATTTAAAAATCGTAACACCATAAGATGCTGTAATATTTTACTTGACAACCCCTTTCAAAAGAGAATTTGCTGACCTTTTTTTTAATATATGTAACAGTAGAGTTATAGACTGGTTTCAGTTTTTTGGGGGTGGGGGTGTTTGAGGGATATATAAAATGGGATAGGATGAAGTACTGACATACATGCCATAATATGGATGAGTGAAACTTAAACAATATGCTAAGTGAAAGAAGCCAAATGCAAAAGACCACATGTTGTGATTCCATTTATGTATTTATTTATTTATGAATGAATGAATGAATGAGAGAGACAGAGTCTCACTCTGTTGCCCGGGCTAGAGTG
>CAUYRT010021012.1:0-11217 GCA_963574885.1 Lepilemur ruficaudatus
CTTAGCTCACAGCAACCTCAAACTCCTGGGCTCAAGCAATCCTCCTGCCTCAGCCTCCCGAGTAGCTGGGACTACAGGCTCTCACCATCACGCCCAGCCAATTTTTCAATTTTTCTATTTTCTATTTTTAGTAGAGATGGGGTCTCGCTCTTGCTCAGGTTGGTCTCCCTTGACCTCAAGGGATCCTCTGCCTCAGCCTCCCAGAGTGCTGGGATTATAGGCTCCATTCACCTTGCCCAGCCAGAAGCCATTTCTTAATTTGAAAATTTTCGTCATCTGGAGAGGGAATGAGGAACAATTTATCAAACCCATCAAGTCCTGGCTCCTTTATATTTTCTGGTTCATCTCTCACATTGTATCCTAGGAAGTAGGGAGAAATCTGACAGTATTTTGAAAATTCTTCTTAGCCAGATCATTGACTTCTTTAGGTCCATTTCCCCTTTTCCACATTAACTGAGGCAATAATGTTGCAAAACTTTCCATGATTACCTAACAAGGGTTACCTTGCCTCCATCTTCCAGTAACATTTTCCCTATTTCCTTGAAGCCTCAAACTGACTGATAGTCCCCACTATCCCCTCTGGGCTTCCACTAATATTCTCCTCAATGCATTTGAGGTTTTTAGCAACACTTCCTTTGAAGCCCTTCCAGCTTAGCTTCCACTGCCTGGTCCCAAAGCCAAAGCCACAAGTTTTAAGTTTTTATTATGGCAACGCCTCAATTTCAGGTATCAAAATCTGTTGCCATTATCCACTATTATGTAACAAATAACTCTAAAACGTAGGGGCTTAAAACAGTAACAATAATATTACTGTTACTTTTCATGGTTCTAGGGCTTGACTGGGATCACCTGAGCAAATCTCACCCAGGGTCTCACGCGATTGCAGTTGCGGCCGGACAGTGTCTGGGGCTGCAGTCATTGCAAAGGCTTCTGAACGCATGTGTCTGGTGTTTGATGGCAGCTCGCAGCTGGGACCTCAGCTGAGTACTTTGATGTGTCCCGTGCATGTGGCCTCGGCTTCCTCAATGTGTGGCTACCAGGTTCAAAGAGAGACAGGAAGTGGAAGCAGCAAGTTTTTTAAGGCCTGTGCCTAGAAACCGTCACAGGATGACTTCTGCCACATTGTAGTGTCTGAGCAGGGAGAAAGCCAGTTATAACAGAAGGAATGTAGATTTCGCTTCTTCATGGGAGAATTACCAAAGAATGTTGGGGCCGTGTTGTAAAACTGCCACCGCCACAACAAATAGAGCCCAAACACCCAAAATCAAAAACAAAAGAACTTCAAGAGGGATAAATGGGGTCAGAGTGCTTATTGGTTCCTGCATTGTTAGGATAGAGGATGAAAATAAAGTTTAATATTAGGTTTTCATGAGACAAGGAGGCATATTGTATTTTCTGGGATAATAACTTAAGGAATTGGAAAAGGAGGTATAATTTTCCAAACTAACAAAAAGGAGAGCAATGAACAATCAGAAAAAAATGTCCAAACAATCCCGACTAAGGCAACAAATGGGGCTAGACAAATACAAAGTACATAAAAAGATGGTATATTTAAACCAAATATATAAATAATTACATTAACCTACAAAGCTTCTAGAGGTTTTATAGTTTTAGTCTTTATGTTTCGGTCTATGGCACATTGATATCTAATTTCTTTGTGAGGGCCCATGACTGTAATCCTAGCGCTTTGGGAGTCTGAGGTGGGAGGATTGCTTGAAGCCAGGAGCTTGAAACCAACCTAGGCAACATAGCAAGATCTGTCTCCACAGAAAATTAAAAAAAAAAAAAAAATTAGCCAGCTGTGGTCATGTGTGCCTGCAGTCCCAGCTACTCGTGAGGCTGAGGCAGGAGGATCACTTGAGCCTGGGAGTTGGAGGCTGCAGTGAGCTGTGATTGCACCACTGCACTCTGGTTTGGGCAATTGAATGACATTTTGTCTCCAAAAAAATAAAAATAAAAAATTTCTTTGTGGTGGGAGGTAAGGATCAAGATGATTTTTTTTTTCCATGTAGATAACCAGTTGCTCCAGCATCATTTGTTAAAAAGATGATTCTTTCCACCATTGAATTACTTTCATCACTTTGTGGAAAATCAATTGACCATATATGCTTGGGGCTATTTCTGGTCTCTTTATAGCATTCCATTGATCTTGTTGTTTATCCTTACACCAATACCACACTAGGTTCATTGCTGTATGTTGAAGTAAATCTTGAAATCAAATACTGTAATATTCCACAGTTATTCTAGGTTCTTTACACACACATACAAATTTTAGAATCAGCTTATAAATTGCTGCCCAAAAATCTGCTGGAATTTTGACTAGGATTGCTTTGAATCTATAGATCAGTTTGGGAGAACTGACACCTTAATAATAGTGAGTCCTCCACTCCATGAACATGGCATATCTCATCCTTTATTTAGATCTTCTTTCATTTCTCTTAGCAATGTTTTGTAGTTTTTGGTGTATAGGTTTTACCCAGCTTTTGTTACACTTACTCTTAGATATCTCATGTTTTTATGCTATTATAAATGGTATTTTTATTTCAATTTCCAATTCTCTTGTTGCTAACGTGTAGCAATACAATTGATTTTATCTCATGGTTTCTGACAGTCAGGAATTTGGGAGCAGCTTAGCTGGATTGTCCTGCTCCAGGGTCTCTCGTCAGTTTACAGTCAAGATGTCAGCTGTGATCATCTCAAGGCTTGACTGGGGCAGGAGGGTCCACTTCTTTGCTCACTTGTGTGACAGTTGGCCAGAGGTCTCAGTGTCTCAACATGGGGGGGGGGGCACAGCGCTGCTCAAGTGTCCCCAAAACATGGCAACTGGCATCTCCCAGAATAGGTAAACCAAGAGAGAAAAGAACAGTAGCACCTTTTATGATCTGGTTTCCAAAGTCACACACCATCTCTTCCATTTATTTCTGTTTGATAGACGCAAGGTGCTCAGTCCAGTCCACTCAAGAAGAGGGGAACCAGGCTCCATCTCTGGCGGAAGGAGTGCCAAAGAACTTGTGGACATGTTGTTAACTAACACAGTCATGTTCATCGTTATCACTTAGTAGTTTTTTGACAGCTCTGAACAATACAATTAGACCAGAAAAAGAAAGTAAAGATATAAAAATGAGAAGGGAGAAGTTAAAATGATCACTGTTGGTAGACTATTTGTTCGCATGTCTGGAAATCTCATGGAGATCAAGTAACAGGGTGGTATACACAGTTTATATAAATCAGTAGTTTTAGGTAAACACATAGGCTTGAAAGTATAATGGAAGAAAAGAATCAGTTTATAATAGGATTACAAAGCATGGAATACTTGAGAACTAATCTTATATGAAGTATAAAAAATTATGCCAGGAAAATTTTTAAATTCTCAAAATAAACACAAAAGTACATTGAACATTATAAAAATGGTAGTTTTCCTGAAGCCAACCAATACATTGATGTGATTCCATTAAAAATACTAACAGAATTTTTTTTTTTTAATTTAGAGATGGGATCTTGCATAGGCTGGAGTGCAATGGTGTGAAAATAGCTCACTGCAGCCTCAAACTCCTGGGCTTAAGTGATTCCCCCACCTCAGCTTCCTGAGTAGATGAAACTACAGGAGCACATCACCACACCTGGCTGAGAATTTTTTTAACTGGGCAAACTGATATTAAGATTCATACTGAGAAGTAAATAAGCAAAAATAAGCCAAGAAAAACATTTTTTACAATTAAGATATAAAAACATTATAAAACCTAAATATTTAAAATGTGTATTGGTGAATGAATATATGAGAAAGGGCAGAGAGTGCAAAGTCCAGGAACAGACAGATATACATATAGAAATTTATTATGCTATTATAACTGCAATAAAGCTGTTATGCAATAAAAACTAGTATCTGAAATCAGTGAGGGAAAATAGACTATTCAATAAGTAGTTTGGGTATCAACCTTTAACCATCCGAAAAACTTCATACCAAAATACATTCCAGGGGGCTCAGAGATTTTCTTTTCAAAAATGTTTAAAGGGATAAAAATCATAAAATACCACAATAAAATATGGGAGAATAATTTTAGAAAGTGAGAGAGAAGACTTTGGTTAACTATGACACAAAATCTAGAAATCTTAGGGAAGATATTGATACAATTGACTACATAAAAATTTTAATTTCTTCATAGCAAACACCAGCATTACCAAAATCAAAAGAGAACAGAAAAAAAAAAAAAATCCTGACATCTTTTTGAGATACATCCACACAGAAACTGTCATTGCAAAGAGCAAGGAAATTGAGGGGCTGCCTCTTGCAGGACAACCTAAAATCTCAACATTAGAATTTTATGTTGCCAGTAATGCTGAAGATTAGCTGCATCTGAAGAACACTCTGTTCTTGCCATTTTGCAAAACTGTGGAAGATGCTGATACAGCCCTCAACAGAAAGGCTGCTAATAGCCATGGTCAATGATCCCGTAACTACCATTTTCTCCCAATTAGCTGTTTCCCCGGGGATCAGACAGAAAAATAGCAGCTCTCCTTACAGAGCCTTGGTCCAGTTAGTACTTAGTTACAGCTAATGAACAGGAACATATAGCTAATAAACAGGAAGAAAGAGCTTTTCATGGAGGAAATCAGGTTTTTTAGAAATGTTTACATTTGACTGCTGGGATTAAAAAGCATTGCCTGCTTGGACTTCTGCACAGCAAATCCATTTTTCTTCAAGAAAAATTAATGATAAGTGGTATGGCTTTCAAATGCTGACAGGTAGCAAACATGCTTTCTCTATGATGGGTCTTTGGTTGCCTAACAGTTTTAAAATATGCATCATTTCAAATTCTCTCTGTTAAAAGGTCCTTGGGGTAGCTGGTAGACTCTTGGACATGCCAAGGTTTTGGAAAAGCCAGTGCGAAACTATCCAGTGAGTCGGTGTGTCAGTTAACTTTTGCTGGGTAGCAGCCATCTCAGAATTTAGTGACAAGAAAACCATTTATTTAGCTCTTGGTTCTACGATTCAGAAATTTAGCTGGGCTCAGTTGGGCAATTCTCTTGAACTCAGTCAGGCTTCCTCATGCATCCATAGTCAGCTGTGGGTTGGCTTTGTTGGTCTTGGCTGGCTCTCATGTGTCTGGGGTTTGGCTGGGATGACCGTTTTGACTTGGTGGGTGCTGGACTACGTGGTCTCTCATCCTCCAGCAGACTGGCCCTGGCTTGTTCGCATGATGGTTGCATGGGTTCAAGAGAGTGTAAGACCTCAGCCCAGAACTGGAACACCATCACTTCTGTCAAATTGTCTTGGCCAATAAGACAAGCCCAGATCCAAGGGATGCAGAAACAGACTTTACCTCTTGATGGGAGGAGATGCAAAGACATGTTGCAAAATGATATAGATGTAAATGCTTACAAGGAGTAAGGATACTTTTTGTCTGATGGTTCTTGAAATGCTTCACCATGCCAAAATGTGCAGATTTCAGATTCTCTCTTTATTAAGAGAAATGAGGGCGGGATTGGGAAATTGTAGCCATTTCTGTAAACAATATACCACAACTGGGTAGGTAGGAAGATGTTTGGAATGCCTCAAGTCAACGGAATATAAAACTAACAAAATTTGTTCCTGGAGCACTTAACAAATATGTTCATTTTGAGGATTGATGGATAATGATTCCTTAGATGGGATTTGATAAAAGTCCTTTTGTCTTTAAAATGAGAATGTTACCTTCCTGGTTCTGTATGTTGATTGGGAGAATGCCCTGCAACAAGATTTTGAGAACTGGAACTATGTCAAAAATAATATGGGGCCAGGTGGCTCATGCCTATAATCCCAGCACTTTGGGAGGCTGAGGTGGGAGAATCACTTCAGGTGAGGCGTGGTGGTACACACCTGCAGTCCCAGCTACTCAGGAGGCTGAAGTAGGAGGATCGCTTGAGCCCAGGAGTTTCAGGTAGCTGTGAACTATGATGACGCCACTGAACTCTAGCCCAAGCAACAGAGCGAGACCTTATCTCAAAGAAACAAAAAGAATATGGACATCACACAGAATACATAACCACAAATAAGAGCCAGGTGCTCTTTTCAATACGAGATAGTCATTAGACTCCGTAGCCTAGATTAGAATTCCAGCTCTGTTAATTATTAGTGTGCGATCTCAGACTAGTTACATAACCTCTCTTTACCTCAGCTTCTTCATCCGTGAAACAGAGATGATAATAGGATATCTCTCTCATGGGGCTGTGGTGAGGATTAAGTAAATTAATACATGGAGTTCTTTTAGAACTCTGCCTGGTCCACAGTAAGCATTCAATGAGTGTTTGCTCTTGTGCATAAGCCATGGAGAACTTTTAGCCCTGACTTATCTCATCAACAAGCATGAGCTGACTACCATGCCCTGCACAAGCAGGCAGCTCAAGGGCACACTCCCATCTGCCAGTGTCCTTGCTGTCACTACCATATTAATGGTGTTTTGACTATGTCTTAAAAAGCACCAAGGAATGAAATGTTATTTGACCGTATGCAAATATAGACAGTCTACAGCACACAGTGATTCACTGAGACACCCCAGCCACATGGCAATTTCATGGATGTTTTATTCAGTGATTACTGACTGAAAGAATTTCACTATAGAGACCTATAAACTGGTCTGCATCCAAATGCCCTTTATCTTGGGAAAAACAAGACAGGTAAGTTCTTTTTTACTCCTAAGCACATTTAATATAAAATTATGCTTCTCCAAAAAACTTTCTTATTTTTTTCCTCCAACTATATATTTAAAAATTTTAAAAACCAACAGAAATGCTAAAAAAAAATAGAAAAATAATCACCTATACATTCTTTGGTCATATATTGTATTTGACTACTGTTATTATTTTGTTACAATTGTTTCTATTTATCTACTTATATTTGTTTAGCCATGTGAATTTTTACTTTTTATTTTTTGAGACCAAGTCTCGCTCTATTGCCCGGGCTAGAGTGCCGTGGCGTCAGCCTAGCTCACAGCAACCTCACATTCCTGGGCTCAGGCGATCCTCCTGCCTCAGCCTCCCGAGTAGCTGGGACTACAGGCATGCGCCACCAACTCTGGCTAATTTTTTTTTGTTTGTTTCTATTTTTAGTTGCTCGGCTAATTTTTTTTATTTTTAGTAGATACGGGGTCTTGCTCTTGCTCAGGCTGGTAGCCATGTGAAATTAAGTTGCAGATTCATGATATTTCATGCCTAAATACTTCAAAATGTATTCTAAGAACAAAGAAATTCTCCTTCATAATGGTAATATAATTACATCCAAGAAATTTAATAATTCAATTAAATAAATCCTATAGTATTATTCAATATTAAATTCATATCCAGTTCTCCCCATTTGCCCCTAAAATGTTTATTATAGTTGTGTTTCTAAAAATCCAGAATCCCATCAATGTCACAATTGCATTTGTTTTTTTAGTCTCTTTAGTCTCCTTTCATTTAGAACAGTTCCTCCCGTTTTTTTTTTAATATGCTTTGTTAAAGAACAGTTTTAGATTTACAGAAAAGTTGAGAAAATAGTACAGAGAATTCTTATATAACCCACATCCCATTTCTTTTATTATTAACATGTTACATTAGTATGGTACATTTGCCACAATTAACTAATTAGTATTGATGTATCTTATTAATTAACAGTTCATAGTGTGCTCAGATTTCCATAATTTTTACTTAATGTCTTTCTCTCTCAGTAACCCCTTGATGATCCCTTGTGACATTTTGGTGGTTATAGTTCCTTAGACCTCTCTTTGACTGTGACAGGTTCTCAGGCTCTCCTTGTGTTTGGTGACCTTGACAGTTTGGAGGAATACCGCTCAACTGTGTTGTAGGATGCGCCTACATTGGAATTTGTCTGTTTTCCTCAGGATTAGACTCACGTTATGGGTTTTCAGAAAGCACAGGGTAAAGAGTCACCCTATCACATATGTCAAAGGTCCACAGTATTGCATGATTTATCAGCATCAACAGTGACCTTGATCACCCAGCTGAGTTAGTGTTTGTCAGGTTTCTCCACTTTTATTTCTGATTGTTGGTAATTTTTGTCTTCTGTGTTTTTCTTGGTTAGCTTGGCTAGAGGTGTGACCTTTTCGAAGAGCCAGCTTTTGGTTTTGTTGATTTTTCTCTACTGTTTCCTGTTTTCAAATTCATTGATTTTCATTATTTCTTCTGCTTGCTTTAGGCTTATTTTGCTCTTCTTCTTGTGGTTTCCTGAGGTGTAAACTTAGATTATTGATTTTGGATTTTTTTTCTTTCTGTTTTTCCCCCTGTGGCTCCTGAGAGCTGCCAGGAGTGGACGCAGACCCCCTAGATATTTTTTTATAATGTGTACATTTAATGCTCATATTTGGCAGGTACAAGAATACATGTGCACATTTCTTAGGGATACATCAACTCTCTGGTTCGGTGTCCCTGTTTAGTCTGCAGGGACTATGATCACTTCATAATTCATTGTTTTACTACACTGAAGAAGTCATGCTGATTAAAACTGGTGAACTAGGCTGGGCGCAGTGGCTCCCCCTAGTGTATGTCTTTCTGGATCCATAAGTACTTTCCTTGAATATCTACTGTATGTTTTGTTTCAAGGGAAGTATGGACAAATGAAACACTCCAAAAAGTTGTCTTAGATAAAATGCTACCCACAAAAGTAAATTGGGCTCAGACTCGGCAAGCAAAATAAATCTATTTGGTAAAGTAAACAGGAATTTTATCCAAATGATAGGTCATGAAAGACCAGAACCATCCTTTGCTTGTATTTATCCCTCTACTTGTAGTGCTTGTTTCCTCCTCTTCTTGAATGTAACTAATTTACATTTTCCAGGTTCCTTTGTAGTTTTGTGCAGTCACGTGTCTGAGTTCTGACCAAAGGAATATAGGTTAAGAATGATATAACTACTTCCAGGCTCTGCCATTTCAAATCTCTCATGAGACCCTTTGGGTTCTTTTTTTCTAATCTGTCATCCAGATGCAAAAGTTCCCATGGAGGACTCCAAGGCTCTAGGGTCCAAGTGATGGCGCAGCCATAGCAGAAGGCATTTGGATTCCTGGATGACTGCATAGAGCAGCACCTGTGGTTTCTACCACCAGTAAGCTGCCTTGGGCTGAGCATAACCCTTGCTGTGTCACACTTCAGAGATGTAGGAATTATTTGTTACAGCAGTACTTAAGGTGGGACGCTCCAGAACTGAAATACTTGGCATTGGTTTAGATAGTGGCTGGGCAGCAGGAGGCAAGAAGTCAAATGTTGGAGGATGGACAGTGATATTGGGCTACTGTAAACATTTGGTAAATATGTCACCTGCTGTAACTAGGAAGACGAATCACAAGCCTATGGGGCCTGTAGTTCTAGGAAAAGTGGTTGCAGGATCTGAGTGACAGCATATGTTGGCTACTATTGGCTAATTTGCAAGTAGAAACAAAGAGAAGCAGAAAGAGAGCATTGGAGAGTTGGAAAAGTCAAATAGCAGAAAATAGATTGAGAAAGCCCTCAAAAAACACAGGCCCATTAGTACTTGACCTTGTGGTAAAAGTAAGATTAAGAGTCTGAATTTCTGGCGGGTAGGAGGGGGGTAAGGAAAGAAAAATTACCTTTTGGGTACAATACACACTATTTGGTGACAGGTACCCTAAAAGCCCAGACATCACCAGTATACAATTCATCCCTGTAACTAAAAACCATTTGTACCCCTAAATCTCTTGAAATTAAAAAAAAAAGTGTGACTTTCCCACTCAGGCCAGATAACTTCTATTTATCTCCCATTATGGGGGGAAGAGAGAGAGAGAGAGAGAGAAAATGAGAATGTGGTCAAGGAAACAAAACAAAACAACAGATAAAAACCCACAATAAAACCCCCAGCTGATTTGAGAATGAAGTTTAGGAAAACATTTTTGACTGTGGTTACTGACACATGGAATTAATGGAGAGCAGATACATCAGAAGTCGAATCAGTTTCTGAGGAAATTGAACTGCCTGAAAAACAGCGAGGCTAGACCAAAACAGCTTTGGGGAGCTTTATAACAACCTTTGGGCTGGAAGTGAGCTGACAGAGGGTATCCCCAACACCCACTTCAGATACAGCAAACGAGCGGGGGAACTTCCAAGAGTGGAGCCAGGAAGTAGAGAGCAAAGTGGGTAAGGGGGTCCCTTCCCGAGAGCAGAAACCAAAGAGTTGGCTCCGTCCCCCACCAGCCCTTTCCCTTTTATTGACATCATTTGCTGCTCCACCATCATATATTGTGTCTGTGCACTGTGTATATATAATTTGTCATTTTATTTCATAATTAGGCATGAGGAATCCCCTCCTGACCTGACGGAAAGGATTCACGTCACTGGAGAGTGCAACTTTGAGTGGATGCTACAGGTGGGAGTTGGTTGTGTCCCTTGCAGAGAGGATGAATGTGCTCTATGTGTGGAACAAAGGGTATGCATGGAAATTTTCTGACCAGAAAAGTGGACAGCAGCAGACTGGCTATTTTATCAAGCCAATTTCCTTTTGTCCAGGCACACAAATAAAGCACAATTTTCGGTTTCCCTTGCAATTGCAAGAAGTGGCCACGTGACTGTGTAAGTTCTGGCCAATGGAACACAGGCAGAAATGTTTGCTTCTTCCAGGCCTAGCCACTTAGATTTTCCCCTGTGATTTTCTATGCCCTTTCTTCCTTTATCATCCAGTCGGATGCAAAGTATTCCGTGGAAGACTGTGAGGCCTAGGGGATGGTGGAGCCACTAATTTGACCCAGGAAGCTGGATCCCTGAATGTTCCCATGGAACACACTCTGGCCAACCTGCACTACACTATACTGTGACTGAGAAAAAAATGTCTTATAAAGCCACCGCAATTTTGGAGATGTTTGTTAAAGCAGGCAACATATCAGGACAGCCATAGGTCTAGCTCCCTGTATTAGGTTCCTATTGTGCTGTCACAAATTATTGGACAGCTTTAAAAACCACAAATTCAGGCCGGGCACGGTGGCTCACGCCTGTAATCCTAGCACTCTGGGAGGCCAAGGCGGGCAGATTGCTCAAGGTCAGGAGTTTGAAACCAGCCTGAGCAAGAGCGAGACCCTGTCTCTACTATAAATAGAAACAAATTAATTGGCCAACTAAAAATACATAGAAAAAATTAGCTGGGCATGGTGGCACATGCCTGTAGTCCCAGCTACTCGGGAGGCTGAGGCAGGAGGATCACTTGAGCCCAGGAGTTTGAGGTTGCTGTGAGCTAGGCTGAC
>CAUYRT010021013.1:0-69648 GCA_963574885.1 Lepilemur ruficaudatus
GTGGGGGTGGGGGTGGCACGGCTGCCGTCTGCCCAGTGCCAACCTTGGCATTCTCTGTTGAAGCCCCAGCCCTGGAAGTGTCAGGATGGAGGGGCCTGGGCTCTTTGAAGTGCCAGGTCTGTTTAGCCCCCCACCCCCACCCCCAGGTTAGGTTTTGGGGAAGGAAGGGAGACGGGGTTGAGGATTTGAAGGAGGGAGCTGTGTTTGGAGTTCGAGGAAGAGTTCATGCTGTCTCTCATCCTGAGTAGTGGGCCTGGGGCACAGGAAGAGGCAGCTGTGGTTGGGAGGCTCCTGCAAAGGGGGTCAGGAGGCAACTGAGGGGGCCTGTGGGTGCCAGGGCAGGTAGAGAGTTCAGAGGGAAGATCCAGGGCTTGCCATAAAAGCTTCTCTTTCGAGGAATCCTAAGCACTTATCTCCTCCAAGCCCTGGCAGGGAGATCTGTTTTCTTCCTTCGTTTATGTCCTCGAGGCCCAGAGAGGGACAGAGACTGCCCTAGAGGCCCAGCAGGCCTAGGTCTGGCTTTTAGCCTGGCTTCCTGACCTGGTGGCCTCTGCCTGGGCACGAGGTGCTGAGGGTGAGGCTCTTGGCAGCCTAGGCTCTGGTCTCTAGGATTGCTGGGGCTGGGGGGCAGGCTGTGCCCCCCAAGCCTGAGCTGCCTGCTGTGGGTGGGCTGGTGCAGGTGCAGGCTTCAATGAGGCACTCAGACGCTCTTTGAAGAATCCCTCCTTGGCTTCCTAGGGCCCATTCGAGCAAAGATAATAAAAATCTGGCCGTCAGCGGGTTTGAGGGCTGCACTCGCTTCCCCTTCTTTCATTCCAAGCTCTGAAAAGCTGAGATGAAGGCTTTGGATTTGGCTGGAAAGCAGCGCCTGCCCCCAGGGAGGGAAGGTGGGAGGGAGGCAGTGAAGGAGGAGGGAGGACTGATTTCCTTTCCTGGCAGCCAAGGGATTTGCTGGGGAGGTGGGCAGAGGGGCAGGGGCATGTCCCCAACTCCTGCCAGGCAGCCTAGACCCTCAGTGTCTGGACTCCTGCATGGGACACCTGGGCTCCGCATTGTTCTCCGTTCCCTGGGGCTCCAGAGTGCTCTGCTCTCTGCCCCTCACTCCTCTCCCCTCCCCCAGCCAGGCTCCCCCATTTCCCATCTCCTCTTCCCCTCCCTGCCCCTCAGCTCCTGCTGCTCTGCCCTGCTTGCTCTCCACACCCAACCCCTGCCTCTGTCCTCCTTGCCCCCTTTCTCTCTCTGACCACCGTCCTATCTGTGTCTCCCCTCTTCCCAGCACTGGCCCAGCTTTCTAGGACTATCTGGAAGGTTGAGAAGCCAAGTTGGGGGTGGAGGAGGGAGGTAGGCAGGGCTGCAGGCTCGGAAGGGGCAGGCCTGGGCTGACTATGATGGCCTGTCATGTGCCATGGTTATCAGAGTCCAGACAGCTGGGGGCCGCTGAGCACTTACGGATGTGTGTGTGTGTGTGTGTGTGGCGAGGGCGCCATCCCCTCCCCACACCACAGCGGGCACCTTGCCCTGACATTGGACTCTTCCTCCCCTGCCTCAGACACTCCAGTGTCCCTGCTCGCTTCCACTGCGGAGCGGATTTCTTCTCGCCTCCAGCCTCTGCCCCTCCACCCTCCACCCTGGCCATCGGCTGCCCTCTCACACTGTCCCCAGACCGCCACCAGGCTGTCTCCAGCCTCAGAGGTGGGGAGGGAGGGAGGGATCTGAGATGGAGCCTGTCAGCTCCGTCTCCCACCACGTCTCTAATAGGCCTGTCTGGGGCCCCATCCAGGGGCTCTGGGCACCCTTTGCCATGTTCTAACCCCCTAGACTGTGCTGGATGGAGCACCGGACTGAGTGATCAGACCTCGTTCTCATCCTTTCTCAGTGCCCAAATGTCTGGGTGACATTGAGCAAGTCCCTTCCCAGTGTAGGCCTATTTCCTCACCTGTGAAATGAGGGGGCGTGGGCTGGATGATCTCCAAGGTCTCTTCTGACATTCCAGCGATGTTGTGTCTCTCTTCTGGGTGATTTGCATATGCTTTGCATATATTAATAGTGCCTGCTTGAAGGGGGAGGGTGCCGCCCACACCAGCCCCAGAGTCCCACCTCCCCTTGCCCATTGGCCCATGCTTCCATTGCTGGAATTTCCCAGAGGGGTGACAGCTGAGGCCTGAGCAACTGGGGAGATGAGTCTGGTCCTTGGGTTCCAGCATGCTGGGGGCCCAGTGGGAGGATGGCCCTAGTGGAGGGGACCCCTGCCCTCACTACTTCTGCCAAGTGATGTGTGGATTCACTAAAGTTGCCCACTGCTAGGATGGAGTGATCCTGCAGCGGGCAGAGGGGCTTATGGCCCAGCACCCCCAAGATGCCAGGAGCTTAGTGAGGTGTAGGAGTTCCTCCTCTGGCTTCAGCTCTCTCCCTCCCTCAGTCCATGGCAAGTCCTGCTGTCTCGTGCCCCTGTCCACTTCTGCCCAGGCTTCTGGGCTCTGGATATGTGTGGGCTGAAACTTGGGCCTCGGAGATGGTCACTGAGAGAGGACTAGGTCATTCATTTTCCCTCTGGGCCCTGCCTAGCCACTACACAAAAGGTGGGGCCTCAGGCCCCCTGTAGGGGTCATGGACATTATCATATCAGGGAGGAGAATCTGCCACCCCAGTTCTGCCCCCACCTCTATCAGCCCAGCCTGATCTCATGGGGATCTCCCCAGAGCCTCCTCCCCCACCACCTGGCTTGTGCTTCTGGGTGTCCAGCACAGGGCAGTGCCCTGGATCCCAGCCCTCAGTCCTGCCTTGGTTCCTGTTACCCACATTTCGCCCATCGCATGGGACAAGGCTGGGGTAAAGGTTGGTAGCCTGGAGAAGATAATGTGGACCACTGAGTAATGATGAGAGTCTCTGAAGACAGGAACAAAAATGCCCTCGACCACCAAGGAGATGGGCCAGAGGAAATGCAGCAAGAGAGATCAAGGTTAGACTTAGTCTTAGGGAAGGATTGTCCCAGGAGGCAGACTAGGTTCTGATCATGGAATTTTTGTGAAAATTAAATGAAACAACAGACAAAAACTTCCAGCACAGTGCCTGACACATACTAAACAGTCAATAAATGGTACTGGGGAGGGGATAGTGTCTCTGAACCCAGAGAAGACCCACCCCTAAGCCTGAGACTTAGGATTTTGCAGGGGATGAGGAGTTGGAGGGACAATTCCTAGAAGAGCTGTTTCTCCCATCCCACCCTTCACACCCCACGCATGCACTGGGCTCAGGGCCCAGCCACCCTGGGACACCCTGCCCTCATCTTCTCTGCTGGGGGTGGGCAAACAGAAGGGTGTGGAGGCTGGAAACCTGCTCTTCTCCCCCTGCCCCCATCTCTGCGCAGGACAGCTTGAGAGGAAACAGGCCCACGCTGCAGTAGGAGGAATTGAGGTTAGATAGGAAGAAAAACCTCCCAGTGTGCGGCCAGCCACTTCAAGATAGGGAGCTCTGGTGGCATTTTTGCATCTTTCCCCTCCCTGGTGGGACTCTATGAGCACAAGCAGGCTAATGTTGTACCTAGGGGTAGGGGCGGGTCAGCATGACCTTTCAGATGAGTTTGGCTGGTATGGTTGGCAGAGTGCAAGGGGCCATGTTGGGGAGGGGTCCAGTGCTGCTGGAGACAGAGGACAGGACCTACTCTCCCATTCCCCAGGGCAGAGTGGGACAGTGCAGTGCGAAGAGCAAGCCCTGGACTGGTGTCAGGTTGCCTGTCTCCCCAATTGTTGTGTGACCTTGGCAATTTAGTTGCCCCCTCTGGTCTTCGGTGTCCTTGGTCTAAGAAGAGAAGGTGGAACTAGAGGATCTGTAAGTTCCCTTCCAGACGTGGCGGGGTTCTGTGTACCTCCTCTCCCCTGAGATAATATGTGCTTTGCCACATGGAGGGTGGGAAGAATATTCCCCAGCTTCAGCTAAACCAGGAAAAATGGAGATTTGCCCTAAGAGAATATTGGATGCGCGTGCGCATGCGCACACACACACATATATACACACATGTACACACACACGCACACACACCCACATCTTACAAACAGCACCTGCTGATCGGAAGGCACACCTTGCCTAAACCTGAGTCCCAGCCCAGGGGACTGGGACTGAGGGACTGGGACTGAGCCACTGAGGGAGTGGCTAGAGGATTCAGCTATCCTCTGAATCCTAAACTCACTGTTTCCTCCCACCCCAGCAGAACTGCTTTTGCCACACTCCATTCCAACCAGGGATGATAATCCAGTCCATGTTTTCTGGCACAAGGCACTTCCAGCTGGCAGCTCCACTCCCCCAACACCCTTATCCTGGCTCTCGGGAGCTCTAGCTTGGCCACCTGGCTTGGTTGCCTGCATGTCCTGGTGTGGAGTAACCTAAGACTGGAAAGGAGTTGGGTTTTCTCATGCCTGCCGTCCTCACCTTTGCAAGCATCCTCATCCCAGGGCACTGGCTTCTTTTCCATCCCAGCCACCAAGCATGCTGGAGACCCAGACCTAGAGGCCCACAGAGGGGTCCCCAGACTCAGAGAGTCTACAGAGGCCCCAGACCCGGAGACTTCACAGAAAGAGCCTATCTAGTGGGGTTTGTGCAGAGCATGGGAGGCGAGGGGGGAGGTGTCCTGCAGTCTCCCTCCACCCCCAGGGCGTGTGATAATTGCAGATGCAGCAGGTGTCCCCCCAGGCATCAGCATCAGTTCACTGGGGAAGAATTAAACATCCCAGCTCCCTGGGAAGGCATTTCATGGCTCATTGGCTCTTGAAGACACATCCTGGGCAGTCCCCCGCCCCCACCCAGTGGTCAGCCTGGCCTGAGGGGACCCCCCGCTTTTTGTCCCAGCCCCCTTATAGGTTGAGGGTTTGGGCTCTGGGGAAAAGTGAGAACCATTAGGACTGCCACAGACTGTCACTTTGTCAACACCTGACCTCTAGGTGCTCCTCAGCCTGGGTGCCCTAGGGACTTCTGGTTGGTGAAACAAGAAGGGGCCTTTGTGGGCCTTCCTGGAGCCTCTTCTAGGATGGGGGTGTGAGAGGCAGGAGAGGGGCTTTGGAGAAGCAGATGTCATCTAAAGATGAAGCTCAGGAAATCCTGGACCCCCCCTCCCCACCTGACAGCTCATCCCCCTCTCTTGGCCCATTTGGCAGCCTGGGGTTGGGGCAATCTGCCTCCCACCCTAAGGATGAGGCAGAAAGGTGCTGAAGAGAAATCTTCTCTTCTACCTTATTGCTCTTAGGAAATAGTTTATGCTGGAGCGTGCGGTGGAAAGAAGTTAGACTTTAGGCAGAACTTCCCAGAGGTCACTGAATGAGCTATAGCCAGAGAACTGGGGAAGATGGACGGGAGACAGTTTGGCCCATGAGTCACGAGCTCAGGCTCTAGAGTCAGGCAGATTTGGGCTGCAGTCCCAGCCCTGACACTCACTTGCTGTGTGGTTTTGGGCAAGTTGCTTCACCTCTCTGAAGCTCAGTTTCCTCATCTGTCAATTGAGAGTGTTAACAGTGGCTTCCTCACAGAATGGGTACCAGGATTAAATGAGGTGATTCAGGCAGAGTTCCTGGCACATTGTAGACCTTTAATAAATAGTAATTTTTTTGTCTTCCTCCTCTTCCTCTTTGACTGAATGACTGGATGGGCGTCTACCCTCCACTGCAGAAAGAGCATGCATGAGAAACCTCTAGATTTTTCTAAAACCCAGATCCTCACCTCAGCCTGTCTGGGGCTGGGCCCCTGGTGCTGCCACCCAGGGCAGGTGGTAAGAAGGAAGCCAGTGCTCCTGAGCCTTCACCCCTCCCACTGTGTGCCCTGGGTTCATCTGCCCCTCTCACCTCCCACCCACAAGCCCCACCACCTCATCCAGGAAGCCCTCTGGGGCAGGACATGGTACTGAGCATTCTTGATATTCGCCACCACCCCCACCCCCGTCAATGTCCCAACAGCTGTTTCTCCCTGGGACGTCTGCATTTTGGGTAATCAGTGGGAAAATTGGAACCATGAGATTGGCAGGGGGCTCTGAGAGCGCTTGCAGCCAGACGTGATGTGAGTGTGGATGGGTCTGAGCCAGCCAAGTGAGGGCTCTGTCCAAGTGGGTGCCGAGGCCACAGTGTCTCCAAGCAGGAAGGGTCTCGATGCTGTACACTCCAGGGCAAAAGGCGAGACAGGTATGGCGGCATGAGGGAGATAGAGGAGATTTAGGGAGGACTTCCCTGCAGGATGAGAGGAGGACAGGAGACCCTTCCGTGGCAGTGTGAGGGTCATGCTGTGAAGCTAAGGGAAGGGCTTCAGGCAGGTCTGGGCAGGGTGTCATTTCCCCGCACAGCCCCTAGCACCATGTGACTGCTGTTGGGGGGGAAACTGCCTGTTTCCTCTGTTGCGGGCAGGGGTGGGAGCCCTTCCTCAGCGCTAGGGGTGAGTGGAGTAGATGGGGGTCTCTTAGGCGGGAGAGGGTTGTCACCAGAGCAATGATGGCAGGCGCCTCTGAGCCTGGACCCACCAACCTTCCAGAATGGCATGGCCTTGAATGGGGGAGGCAGATGGGCCCTCCAAGGTGCTATCATTTGGGCTCTTGTGTGGGCATTCCAGTAAAGAATTTGCCCCTGTTTCTCGGAGGAGAACCGGGCCTGGCTTGTTGGCTGTCTGTCCTGGGAACCCAATTCTGGGGATCCCATGTTTTCAGTGTTGTCCTGCTGTCTGTCCTGCTGTCTGTCTCCCACTGATGTCTCTGTCCGCTCAGTCCCTGCTCTTCCTGCAACACCCAGTCTCTCTCCTGTCTGCCTCCCAGACCCTGGGGACCCCTAAAGGGACAACTCCTAAGGCTCTGCCTTGCTCTGTCCCTGTCCTCCCAACTCCCCACCCCCCACCCATGGCACCTGATGCCCCTGCCCCAGCCCCCTCCTCTCTCCAGCTCCTCCCCTCCCTGTCTGGGCACTCATTCACGACTTTCCTCCTTTCCTGTCCCTCACCCAGGGCTCCAGCGTGCAGCGGGAGGGAAGCCTCCAGGACTCTGTTCCCTCTGTTTAAAGTCTCCAGGTTAGTAAGCCAGGAGGGAGGCCTCCCCGCCATCCCACCACCCGCCCGTGTCCTTAGTCAGATGCCCCTCCCCTGCCCTGAGGGCCAGAAATGGGAGGGGGCTATCCCCATGGGCCCTTGGCCTTTGCCAGGGGAGGGGCCCGCAGATACCTGACTCTGGGGAGGGCACCTTGCCTGTCAGAGAACGTGTCTGCGTGCGCATGTGTGTGCATGTGAGTGAGTGCGCGTGTGCAAGCACGTGTGCATGTACATGTGTGTGCAGGCTGCAAAGCTTCCATGTAGTCTGGGGCTGGTGGGGGTGGGGGGAGCAGCAGGAGTCCTCTGCTGAGGGGCTGGCAGCCTGGGGAGGAGGTCAGAAGCAAGGGGCCCCTCTTGCAGGGGGGGGCCCATGTTCTAGCTGTGACCAGAGGGTGGGGGATGAGAGAAGATGGGACAGTTTTGTCTAGTTTATAGGCGCTGGAAAACTTGTGATCTCATTTCATTTATTCAATTGTTTACTCATTCATTCATCCATTTACTCAATCAAGATGTATTGAACACCTTCTCTGTGCCAGGCACTGGGCTAGGCTCAGAGTCCAACAGTGACCAAGACAGATAAGGCTGCTGCATGCTTTGCTTAAGTGGTGAGCAAACAGAGGTTGAAGGGTTGGCTAAATTCCCCAGCTGTGGGGGCCTCGGGCTGTTGCCTGGCCAGCTGACTGCAGGGTACGTGCTCCCACCCCAGGGAAGTGACTTCATGTCTTCTGATTTCCCATCTGTCCCTGTTTGCCCTGCCGGCTTTATGTCCCTGTAGAATGTCCCGTGACCCAATGGTGCTCTTCTCATAGTGTAACCCCACCAAGCAGGCAGTGACTCGGCCTCCAAGTCCCTGGTGACTATAGGTGGCATTGCTGGACTACTACTGAGGCCACTTCAGAGGGCATCCAGGAGCCCAGGCTGGGGGAGGGTATGTGGGCAGGGGAGTCCACCCAGGACTCCTGGGCCCAGGACCAGCAGCCGGGAGTATTGGACTTGAGAGTCAGCCTGACCTGGCTTCAAATCCTCACATAGGATTCAAAGCCTTTTTCTAGCTGTGTGACATTGGGCAAGCCACGTTCACTCTCTGAGCCTCAGTGTTCTTGCCTACAAAAGGGTGTGAGAATACCTACCAGGCAGGGTTGCTGAGAAAAGAGAAAGCAGTGGCAGGTCCGGCCCTGGCCCACACAGGGGCTGCTGGTTCCCTTTCTGTCCCCATCTCTGCCTGGGGCTGGGCAGGCTGAGCCCTGGGTGCTGTCTGGGTGCTGCCCCCCTCTCCTTAGGAGAGGGGCTGCGGAATCCCTTCACGTCCTCCAGCCCTTCTCCAGCTCTCTGAACTGATGTACAGCCCCAATCCGGGTGGGCAGCTGGGGGAGGCAGCCTTCCTTGCCACTGTGGCTGCCGCCGCCTTGATGGCTTTTTAATAACTTTGCTCGGAGACAATCTGCAGAGTGCTCGTTTGTCTGCCTCTTAATTAAAATTACCGTTTTCCTAAAAGAGCAATGACGCTGCTCCCTGCTCCCCTCCCTCCCCCATCCTTGGCTGCTGCCAGGAGAAAGTGGGAGACTGCAGCCCTTTCCCTCTGGCCCTTCCTGGTCAAGAGGGGCTGAGGCTCAGCCTGAAGGGTGGGCTCAGGGAAGATGGAGGGGGCCTGGGCAAAGGCTTCTCATAGAGGCCTGAATACTCTTCTCTTTTACCCACCCTTTCTGGAATGCCCCCAGTGACAGGGAGCTCAGTACCTTATCAGACTGACTTTCTACATCTGTAAAATGTGGAGCAACCCTGTCCCGCTTATCAGCCAGAGCAGAATAAGGTGTGCATGGGTTTGGCAGAATGCTGCGAAGGATTATTGGAACGCCTGGTGTGAGTGTGTGGTCGGGGCGGGGGAGGCGGTGTCTGGGGCAGTGACTGACATAGTAGCGAATGCTGGGGTCAGCCCCCCGCTGTTGACTCTGGCTTCAGTTAGAAGAGACCTGTGTTCCCTCTGGGGCCTATGAGACAGCAAGATGTGGAGGGCTGGCAAGGGGGGGGGTGCTCAGTGCTGAGTTTTGGGAAAAAAAATCATCACTGGTAATAATGAAAATGCTAATGACCAGTATTTATCAGATATTTACTGGGAGCCACTGGGCTAAACGATAAACGTGCCTTAATTCAGTTCATCCTCACAACTGTCTGATGAGCTCGATGCTGTTGTCGCTGTTTCCTAGGGGAAGAGACAGAACAAAGTGGTTAAACTCTCTGCCCAAGGTCAGACAGACAATCCCAGTCTTCCGAAGGGCAGCCCCAGCCCCCCATCCTCTGCTGCCACTCTGCCTGCCGCCTGCAGCCTGCTTAGGCCCATGCCAGTCCCTCGTGCTGTGCGTGGAGTACACCTTCCCTCACTTTCTGTGCTCCTGCAAGTAGGGTTGCTCCATGGTTCGTGTCATTGAGACTTGACTCTGAGGGTCGTCCCCACCTTCCTCCCACAGCCCCATTCCTCCTGAGAAGTCTGGGGCAGCCAGGTGGGAGCTTTGACAGCTCCCATGGGCCTGGCCTCTCTCTCTATGAGCTTTGGCTTCTGCGGCGCCTCTTCCTCGAATGCCCTCCCTTTGTCACCTCCTGTTTCTGCCTATCCCCGGAAGTGCTCTTCCCTGACCAATCTGGGCTAAGCCCCCTGAACTCCTGGGGCTCTGTCAAATCTCTCCTGGCTCTTAATGTGATCTCTCTTGTGCATAACTCAGCCTACTGGTCTACTTTTGCTCTTGGGGGCAGCAAACTCAGTGCCTTCAGGGACAGCAAGCGAGTGAAGCAGTGGAAAAGGACAATAGGGAATGGTGGGGACTGTGGTGAGGAGAGTGGCACCTGTGCTCCTTAGGGGCATTAAACTTCAGAGAAACAAACAAAACTTCACCAGCCAAACAAAATACCCGTGCCCCAGTGTGGCTGCAGTGTGATCCTTGCTAAGCCATGTCTCATTTACTTGGCATCCCCATGTTGCCTAGCACATGAGAGCTGGGCACTAATTGTGTGTTGAGTGAATACATGACCACACATTTGCCAGATACTTTATATACCTTATTTCTTTCCATCTTCCCAACGTAGGCACTATTTCCCCATTTTACCCTTGGGGAAACTAAGGTCTGGAGAAGTGAAATGACTTATTCCAGGTCATCCATGTGGGAAGTGGCTGAGTGAAATTCGAGTCTCAGCTTGCTGTGTCCTTCCAGCTCTATTTGGTCATAGATGTGCATACATGTGACACATGCTACCTGTGTGTAGAACCTGCCCTGGCAACAGGGAGCACTTGTGTGCTGGTGGCCACCAAGTTGTGTGCATTGCTCACCTTGTGGGATGGAGGGTTGGGAGGTGAGGGCTGCAGAGGCAGGAAGGGGGCAGATGCCCCTTACCACAGTGCCCCTCCTCCATCAACTTCCGGTCCCATCCCAGCAGCCTGGGGATGGCAGAGTGGTGACAGGTGCCGAGCTGCAGAGATGACAGCACTGCTGATTCCCCCATAATTACTGTCTGATGAGACACCAGAATTAGCCACTGCGCAAGCATGGGATGCAGACATGGGGCACATGCAGGAAGCGGCTGGGGGTGGGGAGCCTCTCCTTCCCAGCCTTCGGCACTCTGGCGGCAGGCAGGGTCAGCACTGGGGAACAGGAAGTAGGTTAGCAAGGAGGCAGCACCGTGTGGTTCACATACCTCAGATATTCTCATCTGGGTTTGTGGTTTTCCAGTCCTTAGAGTGACTTGCTGCGGGACAGGGCATCCTGGGCCTCATGCCACTAGCCAGAGAATTCCAGGCAGAGCAGGCTGCCCACTCAGACTCCTGGGCACACCCTTTGGTGTCTGGAGCTGGGGCAGTGAGGGGCGTAGTTGCTGGGAGGAGCTGAGACTCCGAGCAGACCCCTCAAGTCACGTTGGCCAGGCAGACACCAGAGGGCAGATGGAAGTGCCTGGGACGAGCAGGCAGTGTCAGCGGACTGGACCGGAGCGTCGTCCATCCCAGGCAGGAGGAGTCACGTTGTCCCCTGAGGTCCGAGGTCAGGGGCGGCCTGGAGTTAGGAGCAGGAGGCAAGGAAGGTATGTTCTGGCCCCGGAGCAGGCTGCCTATGCCCTGGGGGTTTGTTTTTCCTGGCACATATGCTGGGGGCAGGAGGGGCACTGGGGAAGGCATTTTAGTAAAAGAAGCTTGTGGGGGGTGGGTCATCTGGGCTGCTCAGACCATTGGAACAGTTCTGAAGGCCACTAACTAAGAGGGGTGGTGACAACATGCGCCTTACTCAATAAAGGGCAGTGCAGATGGCCAGGGGGCTAGAAGCCAGGACACTTAGGAAGGACCTGAGATGTTGGGCTCATGGGAGGTTAGGGTTAGAAGCCTCCATCCTGCTCCAAATGGAGAGGTCATGACCTTCCCTCAGGCCCCTTCGAGGGCCATGGGCAAAGGCTTTGGCCCATTTTAAGGAAGGAGGAGCCCCATAAGATGGTTGGTGCCTTGGAGGTAATGAGTTCTCCGTTCCTGGAAGTATCCAAGCCCTGGCTGGCTGGAACTCCTGAAACAGGGAGGAGCTGCCACTCTCCTGTCTCTGCAGGGCCTGTGGAGAGGAGTGGGAGGGCTTTGTACCCAGCTCAGGTGTTAGGTAGTACAAGGGGGCTGAGAAGAAGGCTGTGGAAAGGGGGGTCCCATAGAAGTTCTTTCAGGACCTGGGGATCCCCCCTTTCTAGCCTGGGCTGCTGTGGTCTTGCTGCCCTTCCTCCCACCCTTTGATCTCCATGCTCCTTCCCCCAGCCCTGGGGGACAGATCTGCATAAGAGGACCAAGTCCCTCCGCCTGGCTGGGAAGGAGGGTTGTTTGTGTTCTCTTCCTAGGGAGTTGGACAGACAGAGGAGGCACGTGGGGCTCTGGCCCCATGGCTTGGATGAAACTGAGAGATGACTTCATGGGGGAATCTGTCACTCCTCAGGGGCAGTGGGGTGTAGCAGAACAAAGGGGGATCTGGGCTGAGAAGCCCCCAGTTGAGATCAGGCTTCTGAGCCTCAGTTTCCTCACCTGCAAAAGAGGGAGAGCAATCTTGCAAGGCGACTGGGAGAATTAGGTGAATAGTGGCTGTAAGGGCCCTTTGTAGCCTGCCATGAATGGGGTCAGGGATTATCAGGGTGGCCATCACTGCATAACTGGTCCATATCCAAGCCCGGTGCTGATTTAAACCTCATCAGGCAGGATGGATGTGTGGACTTGAAAAGAGAAGGACAGAGTCTTCGGCACATGGAAGAGGAGGCCGTTTATCTTTCCTCTGCCTTCCAGCCTGTGTTCTCACTTCCCACAGTCTGCTCTGCTGGGAGGGTTCAGGTTAGACAATAGAGAACACTTCCACGAGATGCCCCTGGTATCTGACCAGGCCCTGGCCTCCCAGGTCTGCTTGGAGGCACTACCACAAGGGAGACTTGCTGAGTGCCCTCCTACCTTCTCTGAACTCGGGGTACTGACCTTGATGTCCCGGGGAGAGAGAATGAGGGGACTGTGTGCTCACACTGGGTGAGGTGAGGGCTGGGCCTGGAGCTCCCATCCTTCCCCTTCGCCAGAGCTAAGCGAGGACACAGGCCCGCCAGCTCCCTGGCCCTGGAGGAGGTGGCTGAGCACCTGGAGAGGCGGCAGGAGGGCTGGAGGCGCTCAGATCTGAGAGGAGAGTGTCAGTCACTGGTATTGCCTCGTTGGTTAAGCATTGGTCAAGCGTTGGTCGGAGTGGGGTGGCCTTGACATCCTTGCGCCCATCCCTCTACTTTAAGACAGAACGTGAACCCTGAGCCTGTCACAGGAAAAGCCCAGGCAGTTGCTTCCATGGGGAGGTCTCAGGGGAGGCAAGTGGGGTCCCTGCTGGCTTTCACCCCAAGCTGGAGACGTTTTGACCTGACACTTTAGGGAGCCCAGATGCATTGCGGCCTATCTGGGGGGTCTTAAATGTGCATGGTGTATGTGCACGGTGCGCTGTCTGTCCGCATGGCACCTAAGGTGGCAGAGTGGTTCTGTGAGGTGACCCCAGGCCTGGCTGGGCCCAGGTGTGCCCCCTACACGTAGATGCCTGAGGAGGCAGGCGAGGTTGTCTGTGACAGGGCACAGGTGTGCGGGTAGAAGCATGAGTGAGCAGACATGTGTGCCTGGGCGCCTGAGTGTGGGCTGGGAACCTGGAGGGACCCCTATGGCGCTGGTGGCGGAGGGAGCTGGCTGGGTGCTGGGGTCGTGGAGCCAGGACAAGGCCTCCCAGGGAGGGCCTGACCTGTGAAGGGCAGTGTCTCCGAGGAGGACAGCAAGGAGTCTAGGCCAGGCTGGGTCTTCCGACCGATGTTTATGAGGCCCTCAGTGAATACTTGTCATCAACAACTCTTCCCTGCGGGGAGGTGGGGTGACAGATGGGCTCCACCCCTCCCTTCCAACAGATTGGAGTCTCTGCCCCTGGAAACAGGACAGCCCTTCAGCCAGAGGGAGCTTTAAGAGTATGTTAAAGGTCCCTTCGCACACACAGGGCCACAGCACTCTGAGGCTGGCATGTCCCTTGGGGAAATGGTGCTCTGCCAGCCTCCTTAGGGTGGCAGCAGAGCTGGAAGGACAGGAGCCTACCTCCCTCCCTTCCACCCTCGAGTGTTCGCTCCTTCCCTCCCTCCTGGCCTGTGTTCCTCTCGGCTGCCTCTCCAAGGAGATGTGGAGCTGACAGGACACCTTCCCTGGGCGCGTGAGTGGCGGCAGAGATGCCACCATGCAGGAGTTCGCTCGTTAGCACAGCGCCGTGTGGGCAGACGCCAGGGCTGTTTCCAGTTCTTCCAGCTCCGGCTTCAGACTGGGGGTGACATGGTCCCCGCCGCATCTCTGCCCCGTCCCTTCCCAGGGAAGCCAATTAGCCAGATTTTCATTACAAGCTAAAAATCATAGCCCCACAGTCCTGGGTCTGACAAAACTCTGCCGGTGGAGTGAGAGGCCATCAGGCTGTGGGGTGGATCAGGAAAGGACAGGCCTTTTCTTTTTAAAGCAAATAAGAGGACTGAGGCTCAGAGTGGCCCCTGCCTGACCTGCTCAAGGTCACATAACTAGTCAGCGGCAGAGCTGGGTTTGGACAGAGCTGTCTCACCCCCAGATGCAGAGATTTTTTGGTAATGTCACAGCTCTGCCTGCTGCGTGTGGGAGGGGAGGGGCAGGGAGAAGAGAGTGTTGGAGATCGGAAATTCTGGGCAAGAGACAGGCTCGTAGGCCCTTCTGCAAGAAGGGGGAGTCTTGTCTGAGTGCGGGGTTGGGATGCCCTGGGGGACCCTGGTTTCTGTGTGGTGAGCATCCCACCCGGCAAGGGTGGGCACCTGGGCATGTGGCTGGGCCCTGACACCCCTCCCCCCGCTCTTCTCTCTTTCGGGCCCAGACTGCTGTGGCGTGTTTTCTGCCTCACTGCTGATCCCTCCTAAGGAGGTTGCTAGTCTGTGTCCTCCTGGGGCCCGTGGCCTAGAGAGGAGCTCCCCTGGCAGCTGCTTTCTGGGAAGTGGCCTAGCCGAATGGAAAAATCCTCGTCCCTGAGGAGCAGGATGCCTGGGTTCCGTTCCTGGCTCTGCCTCCAGCTGCTGCATGGCTGGGTCAGGTTTGCTCTCTGGGCCTCAGTTTCCTTCCTACGGAAGGCATTTGGCTGGAGAGAGAGCACCGTGGTTTTTCAGTCACAGGCAGGGGTAAGCAGGGAACAGTCTGGTGACTCACTTCTCCCTGCCTAGTAGATGAGGGCTGAGGGGAGGTCAGGCCAGGGGAAGCATCTGGCCAGGGCAGTGCCCCCACTCAGGGAGCTGACACCCTCGAGTCCTCTCTCCCTGTGGAAAGCCCCAGAAGCTCTCCCGGGAGCAGCCAGGGCCCAGGCCCCCACCCTAAGAGCTCCTCCTAGGCAGGTGAGCACTCCCTCCCCGTGCTGTGACGAGGTCCTTTAATTAGATTCCGACTCGTTTACCAACTAAGTGGCCTTCG
The DNA here is from genome assembly GCA_963574885.1 of Lepilemur ruficaudatus. Lineage (NCBI taxonomy): Eukaryota > Metazoa > Chordata > Mammalia > Primates > Lepilemuridae > Lepilemur > Lepilemur ruficaudatus. The sequence goes on from CAUYRT010021013.1 coordinate 15,017, forward strand.
GTGGGTTTTAAATCTGCACAAATTGGTTTGTGTTTTTCTGCCTGTGTGAAGCTGTGACTGGCAGTGCCCTGTACCTCCCCTGCCTCCCTCAGCACTGCTCCTGCTCCCGCTCCCTCCAGGGCCCTGTCACTCCCCTGTCCCATGTCCTACCTGAGTCTGGGTGCCCAGCTTCCCTGGGGCTGGGGGGCAGCAGGACTCCCTGGGCATGGGGATGGAAGGGACCACAGGGTCACAGGCCACAGGCCTCTTTCCCCTCATCCCCCCTGCCCCTGGGGAAGGGAGTGAGTCCATGTGGTGACTCAGGTTAGCTCACTCAACCTCCCTGGCCCTCAGTGTCCCTTGCTGTACCATGAGGAGAGTCAGCTTGCTCCAGACCCTTCAATGCAGTGGCTCCGTAGATCAGTGGTGGTAGGGGAGGGACAACAACTGTGTCATCAGCCCAAGAACCGCCTGACACCCTCTTGTCTTGCCCACTCTCCCCACCACTGCAGTGCCCAGGGAGTGGCCAGGGGCCATGCTGGGACGATGGGTTAGGCTTGGCCTCTTCCCTCTTCTCTGTCCTCCCTCTTACATCTGGCAGGGAGGGGAGCTGGCCTTCCCTGGAGACCCCATGATGACAGCTTGCCTGGCATCCTCTTTGTTATCTAACCTTCTCCCCCATGCTTTCGAGTCAGTGCCTCTTCCAGGCCCTCCCTCCCATGGGTCCCCTCCCCCTTCCTCTCCGTCTTCCTTCCCAGCCCAGACAGGTCTCCTGAAGTGGCCTGACACGCGGGGGTGGAGCTGGGTTGGTGGGGAATGGGAAGCACGGGCAGGTGTGGCGTTCCTGGCCCACCCTCTGTGCCAGGAGCTGGTGCCAACCCCTCTCCAATCCTGCCTCCTCCCGCCAACCGCCCTTCCCCCACCACCCCCCCACCTCTGAGGCTCTTGTTGGAGTGACAAGGACACTCAACAGGGCGCTGGGCATTAGCAATTTGGGGGGATATTACACAGGAATGTTTACAGAAAGGCAATTGCCCGGAAAATGACTTTGGTTGCTGTGGTATGGGGCGGAAAAGATAGTTTTAGAAAACAGACACAGATGGGCTTCTGCTCCAAGGACCCACAGGCAGCAGCGACTGAGGGGCCTGGGCACAGGAGGAGAGCAGAGCCAGGGGCACCCAAAGACAGAGATGCTGATTCCTTCACTGGGGGGAGGGTTCCCCTCACCTGGTCCAGGTTCCCAGAGCCTCTGCCAAGCTTGAGACATATTTGATCCCGGTTGACCTTTGTCCTCTGACCTCCAACCTACAAATACATTGTGCTTCCTGACTGCAGCAGGTACCCAGTAGGATGGAGCTGTCAGGTACAATTGATGGTGGCAGTGCCTCGGGGCTCCTCCTGGGTGACTTGAGCTCCTCTTGCTTTGGCTGCAGAGGCAGGACTGGGGCAGCCTCATGCTGTGCGTGTTTGCATGGGTTGGCATGGGCAAGCACTTTGGGGTCTGAGGCAGGGACTCTACCCTTCCAGCAATCTCCATGCACCCTTCCCCTTGCCCCACTTAGCCCTAGCCCAGGGCCCTGTGGGCTTCTGAGCTGGTGTGGTCACCCTGAGCACTTCCTGCCCTCCCTTCTGGCCAGAGCTGCAGCCCAGTCCCTACCTCTGCTCAGGCAATGGGTCAGGGGCACACATGTGACAGCCTCTCAGGTCCCCAAGGGAGGGGCCCTGTCCAGCCTCCTGATCTCTGCAGAGAGGAAGACAGGGACCTGAACTCCAGGTCCTGAGCTTGGGGCTTCAAGGCCTCACAGCAGGGTCCCCAGAAAGTCCCTTTCTCTCCTTCCTGTAGCTTGTAGCTTTGCTCTTTCCTCTGCTTTCTCCCTTTGTCTCTCTTCTTCCTTCTCCCTCCTTCTCCTCGTCCCCCCATTCTTTTCCTCTATAGATGATGTCATGTGTGAATGTTGCCCAGCGGTCGGCCGCCAGAGGACAGAGTAGATGGTGACATCTGGGGTAGAGACGTCAGGTGGGGACCGGCTTGATGGCGGATGAGATGGTGTCACTAAGATGCTGGGATCTTAATTCTCATAATGAGTTACAGTGAGCTCAGGGGAAAGAATGCAGTGCAGGATAAAAATAAATGATGCTCATAAATAAACGTGGAATTTGGAATTGGCGGAACAAATAACAATGTCACTCTCTTCCCAAGCACCTGCACCGTTATCCTCAGCCGGCCACTGGGGGGCGCCCACCACTTCCCTGTCACCCCAGCTTTAGGCCGCCGCTTTCACCTTCCCGTTTCCAGGCTGGGAAGGCCGAGCTGTGTCCCCTCATTCTGTTTCTGGTTTCACCCGTCACCAGCGTCTTCCCTATAGCTTGAATCTCTGACTCTAAATTTAGAGTCGGCCTTTTGCACACTGAGGGTCCTTGGAGCGAGGGGAACCTGAGCCCCTCCCTTATAGCGCTGGCTCCTTCAACCCCATCCTTGGGGGGCCTTTCAGCATCAACGCCCCTCCCCCAGTGTGCCCCAGCTCTGCTTCCCCTTCCCCCAGAGTTCCCTGCCTCCACCTCTCTACCTCAGTGTCCTCCGCCCCCCCATCTCTTCCCCAGGGGACCTCAGCTCAGGGCCTGCGCAGCACTCCCTGCCCTGGAACAAGAAGCATCGATCTGCTCAGGGCCCCCGGTACCTGAGAGATTAGAATCGATCTCCCCGGATTTTCCTTGGGCCACTCAGTCCCAGGAGGATCAGGGCCACCAGGAGGACTTGCTGGTGGCTGCAACAGGCTTAGGGGTAACAGGGAGGTCATGCTGCTAGGGCCCAGCAAGCGCATGGGTCAGCAATGTCTTTTTGTTTTTTTTTTTTGAGACCGAGTCTCACTTTGTCACCTTAGGCTAGAGTGCCGTGGCGTCAGCCTAGCTCACAGCAACCTCAGACTCCTGGGCTCAAGGCATCCTCCTGCTTCAGCCTCCCGAGGAGCTGGGACTACAGGTGCACACCATGATGCCTGGCTAATTTTTCTATTTTTAGTAGAACGGGTCTTGCTCTTGCTCAGGCTGGTCTTGAACTCCTGACCTCAAGGGATCCTCCTGCCTTAGCCTCCCAGAGTGCTAGGATTACAGGTGAGAGCCACCTCACCGGCCAGCAACGTCTTTAGTGGAAGACAATGCAGGGTCTCCTCCATTGTCCAGGGTTTAGAGGTTAATAGCTCCATTTTACAGATTAGGCCCTCAGGCCCAGAGGGGAAGAGACCTGTTGACTGAATGAATAACTAAGGAATGGCTAGCCTGGGGTCCCTCAGGGAAGGAGCTTGCTAAACCTGGAGTGTCTGGGGGGGCGGTGCTGGGAGTGGGGTTCTTTCTCCGCAAGCTCAGACTTCTAGTGTCTGGCAGGCTCAAGGAGATAAACTCATGCCTGAGCCCAGGCCGGTTACTGGCCTCCCTCTCCCAAGGGCAACAAGATGGCCCCCAAGCAGAAGCCCAGGCCTGTCCAGCCAGCTCAGCGGGGGCCCTGCAGAAAGAAGCTGAATAACAGGAGCAGGAGCCAGGACACCTGGGTTACACAGGCTCCGCTCTCCTGAGCCTCAGCTTCCTTTGTTGTTAAATAAAGCCAAGGATGGCAAAGGTTCTTAAAAAGATTCTAAAGCTTTTCAAATCAAAGCCCCTCCTTGCTTGCCACACCCCCCCCCAGAGACAGCAGATTATTTCTCCTGCTCTCTCCCCTCTCCCTGCCACCCTCCAGTGTCTAGCTCCTGCCCCCGTGCCCCAGTGCCTGGGCACCTAGGGGTGAGTCCTGGCCTCAAGGAGGCAGTGGGGGTTAGTCCCTGCTCCCCTCTCTGTTCAGGCCTGCTCAGCAGCCCTCCCCACTGTCCCTGTGACATTTGTGAGACTGCAGTTCCAGAGTGGGGCTGTGAGCCCCATGCCCTCCCCTCTGCCTGCTCCAGCAGCTGGGACCCCCTCCCTGCCATAGTCTGTCTGGGAGGGCTGGGTGACTGAGGGACACTCTCACAGTCACTGCCCATCTCAGGGTGGTACATTGTTTGCTCTACCCCAGACATACTGAGATGCCCCTAGGAGGTCGGGAAAGAAGTGCTGGCATGGAGCAAGGTGGGGACAGGCAGTGAGGAGCTCTTTGGGGTCCAGGAGGACAAGGAGGGAAGCAGCTGGAAGGTGAAAATGGGAGACCTGTCCCAATGGCACCTGTGGGTGCCCAGAGCCCTAGGAGGGCAGACGAGCCTGGCCATCTGGCACAAGCGGAGGGATCCTATTGGCTCAAGCAGGGCTAGGGCTGGACTCTAGAGCTGGATTCCAGCAGCAAGGCCAGGGTCAGAAGCTGCAAGGCCTGAGCAGAGGGAGGGCTAGGGAGTGTCCAGGGCCCTTGGACATGGACGGTCTCCTCCTGCTCACTTGTGTGACTTTGACTGGGGCTATTTCTCCATCACTCACAGACCAGCAGCCTTCTCCTGGATGTATTTATTCAGGCCACTCCCTTTCAGCCACATTTCTGGCCACCCTGGGTTGCCACGAGCTCCTCAAGGGCAGGGTCTAGACCCTCTGGAAGATGGCCCCAGGGTCGCAGCATCACTCAGTCTGGGCCCTTTCACAAATTTCCTCCATATCGGGGAACTGTTTGCACTGTGCTAACACAATATTTTTTTTGTTGTCAACCCAACTCACTTTGGACTTAAGTAAATTTACTTAAAAGGAAACTTTATTTCACTATTGTAAGTACCAAGGAACAATGTCCATGAAATCAGTGCTTTGACCTTCTACTTGAGGGTTGTTCTAATCCTTATGAAAATAAAGGCATAACTACTAAAATATAAAGCGATGTTCCTCCCAAAGTCATCTCCTATGTAGCGTGGGTGGACTTCATTTTGGGGAGCACAGTGGAGGATGGGGACTGTGGTGAGAGGGACGACCCCAGAGGCCAGCAGGTAAACCAGGAAGTGCACACGGTGTGGTGCAGTGCTGTCAGTGCTTGCTTAATAACAATTGTCATCTGTCAAGGAAAGTGGCAGTGCGAACCTAATAGATATTGGAGTCAAATTGGGCCTCTACCACTCACTGTGGCTTTGGGCTTGTCATTGGACTTCTGAGCCTTGGTAGCCACCCCTGAAATGCAGACTACAATAACACTCACTGGCAGGGTGTTGGAGTGCACAGGCCAAGACGATGGCAGTCAGGCCCTTGTAAGCTGTGGGTCTCTGTGCCCATGGGAGCCCTTTTTCCCTTGGTTTGGGTGGGAGGTGCTGGGTCCTCTTGGGCTCTGTGCCACCATGCACATGCCACAGCCATAGCCCAGGGAGGAGTGTGCGTGTGTGAGTGTGTATGTGTGTGTGTGTGTGTGTGTGTGTGTGTGTGTGTGTGTGTTGGGACAGGTGGCTTTTCCTGAAATGTGGCTGAATCTCCTCTTCCCTCTTGTGGTTGGGCAGGGTGGGCCGAGGCCTGGCAGCGGGCCTCCTGAGCAGCGGATGTGTGGAGGGAGAAGAAAGGTGGGCGAGCCTGGCTGGGTCCCAGCATTGCCGGACCTGTCCCCTAGGATGCCCCGGTCCTAGGCGACACTGGGGGGTGGTGCCACTTTGAAGCTGGTGGATGATGGGCCTGGGGATGTGCAGGGGAGATGGTGCTTGTCTCCCAATGGGGGTGATTCCTAGAGGAGGGGGAGAGCGAATCTAGGTTTTATGCCCAGGAATATGGTTGCAGGAGGCCCCCAGCAACTCCTCCCACCCCCAAGGGGCGTCAGTGACCTCTGGAACCCCTGGCCACTGGTCCTTGAGGCTGGAGGGTGGGGGGCAGCAGGGCTGGGCCGGGGGAGGCTGGGAGCTCAGGGCTGGTGGGCATTTGGGAATGGGATTCAGAGTTCTGCATGGGACCTCAACCCCCGGCCTTCTCTATTTTTTTGCCGCTTCTGTACTGTCCTTTGTCCCCTGTGCATCTCTTATGGGCTTGTGTGTGTTTGGGGAAGAGAGAATGAAGAAGGGGAGGGGAGAGGTGAGGGAAGGTCCCAGGCTCGGGGCTTGAGCTGTTCTGTCTGCTTTCTTTCTCCTTTAAGTTTGTCCCAAATCCATCTCTCACTGTCCTCTCTGTGCCCAGCCTCTCCTGTCCATCCATCTGTCTGTCTCTGGGGAGGGAGGGGAAAGGGGGTCCCACTGCCCCAGACCCTGGGCCTCAGCTGGGAAGCCCCAAGAGTGACCTTTGCCCTCATTACCCCATGTATTCTAGCCCTGGCCCTTCTCCCCACCAGCCCCAGCCTTGAGGATGAGTATGTCCTGGACATGCTAGTCTGAGGGAGGAGGCAGCCCCCTCCCAACCCCTCCTTAGAGGACACGCTTGGAAGGAAGACAGTGCAAGCTCCTTTTTACATTTTTGAGGAAACATCTAAAAGGCAACCCCTTTCCCTCACCTGTTTGCACCAGCTTTAGGATGCAGAGGGGGGTGTGGCTAGAGAGGTGTCCAGCTCACCTTCTTCCATCCCCACCGTGCCCTCAAAACCTCCCGCAGTCATTATTGCCCCAAACCCACGGGGAGGAGCAAGAAGTGGAATCCTGCCCTTGTTCCCCACTCGCCCTTGGGGCTGAAGGTGGCCTCTGCACCCCATCCACCCTTCTGCTGCCTCCTGTCCCTGGTGGGGACTGGGCAGCCCCTGCCCCACCCCAGTCGCCTCTCAACACCCTTAGGCACGTCCCCCTCCCCTGTCCCGCAGGGACCCTCGGTAAGGGATGGGCAGACCCCGGCCCAGGGGCGCTCCGTGACCCCACCCTGCCCCTCTTGCCTCTCGCAGCAGATCCGGAGCGGAGCAGCCCCCCCATGCTGTCTGCGGACGATGCCGAGTACCCGCGGGAGTACCGGACCCTGGGGGGCGGGGGCGGCGGGGGCAGCGGGGGCCGGCGCTTCTCCAACGTGGGGCTGGTGCACACGTCGGAGCGGAGGCACACGGTGATAGCGGCCCAGAGCCTGGAGGCGCTCAGCGGGCTTCAGAAGGCGGATGCCGACCGCAAGCGCGATGCCTTCATGGACCACCTGAAGAGCAAGTACCCCCAGCACGCCCTGGCCCTCCGAGGCCAGCAGGACAGGATGCGAGAGCAGGTGAGTGTGCCCGGCTACCTGCGCGCTGGGGGCTCCGGGCAGGGGAGGGGACCTGATCCTCGATAGGGTGGCCCTAGGCTCATTCCAACTCTGGGAGGCCTCTGGGGCAGAGAGGGCTGAAGGGAGGAGTTAGGGAGTTGTCCTTTCAGGGCAGTGGCCCTGGTTGGCCTTTTCTGGAGCGTGGAGAGGAAAGGGCTAAGGGCTCAGCCTCCACACTTCTGCCTGCAGTCCTGGAATTGGGAGCCTGTGATTGGCCAGAGAGAGCGAAGCCTCTTTAACTCAGCCTATTTGGGCAGAAGGGCAGGAAGAACTTGCCCTGGAGGCCAAGGACATGGTAGGGAGGAGAGGAGGAGCTTGGTAGGAGGGGACAGCCCTGGGGACTGATGTTCTGTGCCTGAGGGTCCATCCAGTGGTGGAGCTGAGATGCTTGGTGTCTGTGATATGGGCCAAAAGGGAAGTTAGGCCTTGGGAGCCTCAGCAGGCTGGGTCAGACATGTCCCCAGTCCCTGCAAGAAGGGAGCCCAGGACTTTGGGCTTTTACCTCCTTCCTCCCTGTTCTAGCCCCCAAGACTCGCTGTGTGACTTTGAGCTGGAGGCTTCCTCTCTCTGTGCCTTGGTTTCTCTCCTGCCCTCCGTAAGGCTTAGAGAGGAGTCTCGGCCTCTGCCCCTGGCCCGGCCCTGTCTCCTTCTGTGTGGGCTGGGATGCTTCCCTTCTACACTTTCCCAGAGCAGAGCAGGGTGCAGTGGCACACACCTGTGGTCCCAGCCACTCGGGAGGATCGCTTGAGCCCAGGAGTTCAAGGCCACAGTGAGCTATGATCGCGCCACTGCACACTGACCTAGGTGACAGAGTGAGACATCTTGTCTCAAAAAAAAAAATAATAATAAAATAAAAAAAGAAAGAAAGAAAGAAAAAGAAAAAGAAAAAGAAAAAAAAAACCCATTCCCCAGATCCTTGGGCTCCTGAGTGCATCTCTCTGCCCAAGCGTGAGCTTCTCGTCTGTAAGAAAGTCCTTTCTGGGACAAGTCTTCTGCTCACAGTCCTGCATCAGTGAGGTGCCCCTGAGGATTGCTGCATATTGGCTGTTGAGACTTGGGCATTGTCCCCTCTGGAAGGAGGGACTACAGGGAGGGAGGTACATCCCATCAGCATCCTTTCAGCCAAGCCTTGGGATGTCAGTCCCTGCTCCCACGCCTGTCTTGCTCTGTCTCCCTTTTCCAGGTACTACTTACTGGGTGTGGCTGGGGATGGGGAGGATTGTCCCCACCCCCACCCACACTTCAGGGAACAAGGACACACAAGCATATGTCTGGTACCTTATCTGTCCCCTGATGCCACCTCCAGTTCTGTCTAGCTTTTGCCTTTTTCCAGCTCCAGTGTCCTCCTGGGAGCAGGGGCCAGATGAGATAAGGGAGATTGCAGATGAGATGTGGCCCTCACCCTCAGGGCGCCCTCTCAGTGGTTCCCCTTCTGTGGGGAGGGGAGGGACAGGGGCATTTGTCACCTAGCTTGGGTGGGGGTTTAGAGAAGGGGAGATCAGGTGGGCAGGCCTGATCAGGGAACGCTTCCTGGAGGAGGAGGTACCTAAACTAGGCTTAGAAGGATGGAAAGGGTTTGCACAGACATAGAGGAAGAGAATGTGGTTTTAGGAGGTGGGGGGGAGTGGTGTGAGCTTACGCCTGAGTTGGTTTGGGGAATGGCATAGTCCACCTGGGTGGTGCAGGAGGCTCAGGTGCACGGCAGTGGGACATGGGGGCAGACTGAAAAAGTGGGGCCAGGTGGCCGGTTGCAAGGAGGGCTATGGCTGCTTCTGGATGGCAAACAGGAGGGGACAAAAGGCGGGCTGGAGGTGGGGGAGTTAAGAGAAAGAGTGTATCTGGGATGATGAAGAGGAAGGGAGGGTGGACTGGGCTTGGAAGGAAGACTGAGCAAGGGTTATTTACTGTCTGGGTCTATGAGGCAATGACAGAATGACCTGGGGGACAGGGAGATGTTGGTGTCTTAGACAGAAACAGGGGGTTTGGAGGGAAATGTTTGGGGGGTTGGGGAAGGGAATATAAAATGAGTTTGGGGTGTGTAGATTGGGCATTCCAGGGGTGCCAGTAAGGCACCACATGTGTGGCTCAGGTCTCCAAAGTGACCACAACTTGAGGAGTACAGTGGAGTGTGGTAGGACCTGGGACATTAGGGTATGAGCATGGCCCTCAAGACAGAATGGAGTCTGAGAAGGGAAAGAGCCCATGACGGTTGGGGGCGGGAATATTCTGCATCTACAAAAAAGTGGGAAAAGATCCCTAAAGGAGGGCCCAGCAGGAGGGGACCTGCACTTCAGAAGTCCTAAGGGACAGGAGAGAGAAACAGTCATCGGGACTGGCCAGGATCTGTGGATCCAGAGGGTGCGAGCTCATGTCTCGTGGTGTGGGGAGGTCATGGCCAGTTTCAGGGGTTCAGGAGATTGGGGGTGGTGAGGGGCCAGGAGCTTTGGCCATAGAACTGTGTGGGGAGGTCTGGCCAGAAAAAGATAAAATCAGCTGAGGTGGCAGCTTCAAGGGGCAGCAGGCCTGGGAGAGAAGCTGTGGGTGTGTCTGAGGGCCTCTTCCGTCTCTGGCATGCTCACCCAGTAAAGACTCGGGGAAGGAACCAAAGCACAGCCACTCACTCACGCATTCGCTCCGTTCCCTCCCTAGAGTGTGAGCAGGCAGGGCCGCTGGCTGTTTCTCTCCTCTCGCCATCCAATGCAGGTGCCTAAGCCTAGCTCTGGCTCAGTGCGTGCTTGTGGAATGAATGACTGAAGGAAGGAGGAATGAATGGAGGATGCTGAGGGGGAAGAGGGCCATGGAGGGATGGGCTTCCAGCCTTAGGTGTGGGGTGGCCTTAGGGTAGCAGAAGAAAGTCGCTTCCACTGAGATGCAGGAAGTAAAGATGTGCCATCAGGACAGAGACAATTGGGGTGCGGCCACTCCTGCCCAGTCAATGGTTCCCATGAGGTAGGCAGTGATGTCCTCAGGGAGGAGGGACTGAGAGCTGGAGGAGGGGAAGGCTGGGAGCAGCCAGGTGCAGGGAGAGGCTGGGGACAGTCAGGAATTGGAGATGGGATTTCAGTAATACCTGATAGGGAAGGCCCCGCCCTGGGCTCAGGCGACCCCTGGTCCAACAGGAAACACAAACATCCCCAAACAGACCCAGGGCACTAGTTAAAGAGAGATTCAGCCTATGTAACGGACTTGTCAGCATTGCTAGGTCCCTCTGTGCTGGGAGCTCTGTGCCCCATTCCAAGGTTTGCCCCAGGAATGCCCCTCCCTGTCCCGTCCTGTCACAGTCCCCCAGCGGCTTCTGCCCGCTCCCCCTAATGGGGTGTCCCCCGCTTCGCACACACAGGTTGGCGGCTGGACCGTGGACCCCGTGTGCCTCCTCAGCTCCCTCTGCTCCCACCTTCATGGCGACTCCGCCCCCTCCGGGGCTGGCCAGCCGGCCCAGGTGAGTCACCCTCCTCCACCCCAGCCCCCAAACCCATGGCTGAGTCTGGCTTTGGGGAGGATTATTTTTTGGAGGGGGGATATTCAGGATTTTTATTTTGCATCCCTTTCTCTTTTAAGTAGGAGCCCCATTTTCAGGGGACTTCTATGCCCTGTATCCACATCTCTCCTGATGGTCTAATTTCCTGCCACTACCTCCTCAAACCTGGTTGGCTTTGGGGGAGGAATTTTTTGAGGGAGGATACTCAGGATTTAATGTTTTTTTTTTAATTCCTTGTTCCTTTAAACAGAAATACCCTCACCTTGCCCCATGGGATTCCGGAGTCTCTTAAGCCCTGCCTCCACTGAAGATATCTTACCCCCATCCACACCCTACCGTTCCATTTCCAAGCAGACCCAACCTTCCCCTGATGTCTTTCCATCAGGAAGTTCTGCATGATGTCTCTCTCCCATCCTTCTTGCTATGTTCAAGGTTTAGTCTCAAATTTTTAAGAGGACTTGGGTATTTGGCCATTTGTTCTGAACTTGTTGCCCTCTTCCTCATCAAGCCTCAGTGGCCCTGATGGGAAGACGGTTCTTAGCTTAGACAGGGGCGCACTTAGACAGGATACCAGGGGCCCTGGGGTCCCAGCTAGGCCTGGACATTGACATGGGAGAAAAATAGGCACCTGAGGCCCAAATGGGGCGAGGGACCAGGGAGTCAGAATTGCAACAGAGAGGGGGAAGCCTGGGCTTGACTTGAGGATGTTCTGCTGCAGGAGGTGGCCGAGGGCAGTGGCAGGGAATCCAGTGGGTAGCACGGGTACTCAGTGCCTTACACACCTTGCTGCCCCTGGAGAAGGACAACAGGGCTTGACTTTTTCAAGGGGAATCAAGAGAAAAAAAACTGTGACTGCCCAGGAAATGATAAGCCTTCAGAGCGCGGATGTTTTAGCTGAGTGTAACTCAAGTCTAGCAACGGATTGGCACGCTTGGCATCACTCACAGGGCGTTCAGCTGATCCCTTTCCCGGCTCTCAGCCCCGTCTTGGCTGAACTTCAGGGAACAAGGATGTGTCTGCCCTCAAGGCTGGATGGCAAGTAGGACAGACTTGTCCTGAGTGACCAAGTGCTTGGTGGAGGCCCAAGTGGGGCTGGGACAGGGATGGTGCTGGGGCAGAGGACAGGTGCGATGGAGCATCTTGGGCTGTGATAGGGTTGGAGTGATAGACGGGAGTGAAGCTGGCCTTGATGAGCTCAGTTGTCCCTGGTCATGGGGTTCTAGGCCCATCCACATCTGGAATCTGCTCTGATGGCGGAAGGGGGAGCTAGAGCAAACCTTTCCCCAAGGGCTTTGTAATTACTGAGGAGAGTGGCTGTGCACAGGATCTTGTCATCACCGCATACTTAGAGCTTATCACGCTCCCTGTCCTCAGGCCTGAGTCTGAGGTTCCTTTTTGTCAAGTGCAAGACCAGAGATGTTCTGCAAAGGCCAGAGTCACACAGCAGGGCCAGATAGGAGGCCATCAAGGAAACAGGCATCCTCGGCCTCCCAGACTTGGCCAAGGATTAAGTCCTGAGAGAGTTAAAAAAGCAAAGGTGCACAGTGGAGACCCAGGTGAGGAGAGGCTGTGGGCTCTGACGGTAGTAGAGCAAGAGGCAGAACACTCTCCTCTCCTCTACACCAGGCCAGGCCTTTAGGAATGGGAGCAGAACAGAGGACCCTGGGAGGGGACCAGAGGTTAGACTTTTCGCCGCAGCCCCTCCCCCGCTTCCGTCAGGCTGTCTAACCTCCCTCCCTCCTGCTGCAACCCGAGTCCCGGGCGGCGGGTCGGCATATCGGGTGACCGCGCGACGCAGCCACCAGCCTCCGCCGCTCCTCGGCGGGGCTGCGCCGGCGGGGCCGCGCCGGGGAGGGGGCAGAGAGAGGGGATGTGCACGGCGGCGCGCCGCGCGGCGCCAGGTGGAGTCGCGGTTACCGGGGCGACCAGGGCCCGGGCCGGCTCGGCAGCGGCGGCGGCTCTCGCATTGCAGCAAAGGGCACCGGCGGCGGCGGCGGCTGCGGAGGCGGCCGGGGGAGGGGAGAGCCCGGGCGGGTGGGAGCTGGGGGCCGCCCTCCCTCCCCCGCCCGACGCAGGACCTGGGGCTGGGGGCCCCGTGGGTACACCTGTGGCCGCAGGTAAGAGGGAGAGGCTGTGGGGGCTGGGATCACCGCCTCTGGTCCGGCGGGAGGCGGGGACACGGAGACTGGGGGCCCCGCTCCGCAGCACCTAGAGCCATCCAGGGGTGGGGGACGCTCGGGCCATTGCGGGTTCCCAATCTCTGAGAAACGCCTCCTCCCCTCCCCCACCGCATTAGGTGCCTTCCGCGTGGGCCGGGCCCCCACTCCAAATGCGGCTGGCGCCCCCTCCGCCAACCTCGGAAAGTCATGACCTTCCCGGGGTGCACCCTAGCCCCCAGCACAGCGCAGGTCCCGCAGCAGCCCCCCCAGCACACGCACTCTGCATTGGGAAGGGGTAGGAGGTGAGGTGTCGATCCACACACCTGAAGGGGAGGGGAGTGCATGTGTGTCGCGGTGGGAGCCTGGCGCCCGCGGGGGTGCGTCGCTTAGCCCCAGCCTGGGGGGCGGCTGTTTACGTGGACTCCCGTGCACCGGAGTTGAGAGGTGGGTGTGTGCTCCGGGACTTGCTGAGCAGGGAGATTAAGGAACCAGGTGCAGACCGTTGGGGGTCCTCCCTCCCTGGAGGATGCGTTGTCAGGGCTCGGGGCTTGAGGTCAAGGAGGGGTCATGCACTCATCTAGCTCACAGGGAATGTCTGTCCAGGGGAGGAGAGTCCTCAGCTGGCTGGGTGAAGCCTCCCAAGGGGCACAGCCCTGCCCCTTCCAGGACACAGGGATTGGGGGAAAGGACCAGATGCAGGGGGAGGGAGGAACTCCACTACCAGGTCTAGGGTGGAGGAAGGAGAGAGAGAGTTAACTCCTCAGGCCCAGAAGGGAGGAGGTGGGAAGAGGTGTTTCCTTTTCACACCAGGGAGTTTGAGGATTCCCAGGCCTTGCTTCCTGGGGTCTGGGGAGAAGCTCCCACTCCCCCATTTCTGGAAGCCTGGTCCCTAGGCATGGCTGGCTTCCATCTTCCCCTGTTGGAACACCTCTCATTTTGCTCCAGCTCCTTTAAGATTCTTCCCCACAAGTGGTTGCCCCAAGCAGGGTCTCTCCTACTCACCCTTCTTTATTTCCTCTCAGTGTCTTCTGGGAAGGTGAGACCCCCTCCCTGAGTATGGGGAGGGAGACAGCTTGCCTTGGTATTGGAGGATTTTGCTTGAAGTGGGGAGCCAGATCTCTCCTGGGCCCTTCCTGCCCTCTGCCCTGCTCCCAGGGGGGCTTCTGGTGCTGGGAAGTTCCAGGGAAAAAGCCTAGAAGGCTGAGCAGTACTGGGTGCCAGGAGATGGAGGCAGTGATGCCAGACAGGAGTATTTGGAGACAGCCCCTTTCTCCCCTGGGCTGGTCCTATTTTATTTGCATTTGTTCATTGTCACATATTTGTTGAGGGCCTGCGTATAAACCAGGCACTGTGTTGGGCGCAGCAGGAGGAACAGACAACCAGGAAAAGGGTGAGGAGGTAAAAAGTGCTGGAAGTTGGAAGAGGAGTGGCTGGGAGTGTCCTCTCTTAGAGAACAGGGGAGGAGCCCTTTGCTCTCAGCCACCGAAGGCTGTCCCTTGGGTTAAAACCCTGGAAAGAGAAGAGGCAGAGGATGGAAGGTGTCCCCAGGGGCCTCCCCCCAATATGGTTTCCCCCTTCAAGGACAGGGTTGCCAGAGACTATGTGTGTCATTCCTGGTGGGGCCGACATGAAAGAGGATCATTCTTCCCACTTTCTTGGGGGAGGACAGAGGATGGAGGGGGAGGACTCACTCACGTGCTCTAGAGATTGGAGCCCAAAGTCCCAGAATTTTGATCTCAGTGTCATTCATACATCCAGGTGACCTAAGCACAAACATAGCTCCTCTGCTATCTTTACCCTTTAGTGGGGCTCAGCTGGCCTTTCCTGTGGCACTGATGCTACTCAGTCCTCTCCCTTGGCCACTGCTAGTGACCTGTCCCTTTTAGGTGACTGCTCCATGGAGGCACACAACCTTGGGACCCTGGAGCAGGCCCATGTTGAGGCCATAGGCAGTGTGGCTGTGGCCAGGCTCTGTCCCTGTCTCCCTCCCAGGAGCATGAGATGGGTCCCAGTCATCTGTACAAGGTACGCTGAGTCCAGCGTGTTGACATTGGTGACAGGGTAGGGGACAGGGCATCCTCTGACTCTTTTGAATCAAGAGATCACCTCCCTGACACATGATGTCTAGGACATCATAGGCATGGGACAGTGGCAAGGTGGCCAGAGGCACCCTAACCTGGCTAGCAGGGGGAAGAAGGGATGGACATTCTCTTTGTACGGCCACGTGTGTGTATCGTGTGTGTATTACTTTGTGTGTGTTTCTGTAGCTGGCGTGTGTGTGTCTCTCGGTGTGAGTGGGGTGGGTATCCATGTCTCTGTGTTTCTGTGACTCTGTGGGGTGCTTGTGAGACTGCATGTGAACAGTCAGGGGCCGAGGGAAGGGGTATACCTTCACGTATGAGTGGGGGGCGTCTACCTGGGGGTATCTCTGTCTCCCAGTTGCTGTTTGTTTCTGGCCGAGGAGGCCTTCTGTCTCAGTGCTTGTGGCCCTCAGTAGGTGTGTTTGTGTTGTGCTGGGTGTTTGTGGAGATGTCCTTATCTAAGGATGTGTCTGAGAGTCCGAGGCGGCTCTGTGTGTGAGCCTGCGTGTGGAGGGGAGCTGTGGGTGGCCCATGTGTGTGCCTCCTGTGCCTGGTTGTAAGGGTGATGGTGGGTGAGGGACTCGAAGCCTCCTCTGCAGAGCTGTCCCTCACTGCCGGGTCTGCAGACATGACTCGCATCATAAACCTCTGGTGCCCTCTGCCTGGCTCTGCCTGGCTCTGCCTGCCACCCACATGTCCACTCCCTCTGCCACACCCCGCCTTCCGAAGCCACACGCAGCTGTGGCTATGGCCTGTTACTTCAGGCCCTTACCTGCCCTTCCCTCAGCACCAGTGGGCACCCTGACATCCATGGGGGTGGCTTCTGTCCATAGATTATTCCATGCATTGGCTGGGACACAGACTTTGCTGTCCCTTTCTCCTGCCTGGCATGTGACTATTTGTCATCTTTTGGAGCCAATGCTGAGGGTATTGTGGCTCAGGTGGGGTTGGCCTTGGCAAATTAAACTCTTTGTCCCAGCTCTAGCCCTGCGTCACCCCATCCCAGAGGTATGCCTCAGGTAAAGCCTCCATCCAGCAGCGCCCCTCGACTCCTCCCTGCCAGGAAAGCATTCAGGTGGCCCAGGGCACCCTGGCATGGTGTCCTTCCCCCATCAGGGACCCTCGATGTCCCTGTCCTCTGCCAGTGGCTCTGAGGCAAGGGGAATCTTGTCTGCTCGTGCCAGGCACCCCAGGGCCAGGCCATCTGCTGCTTCTGTCTTCCTGCTGAGGCTGGCACCGGTCAGCAGGGTGCCCTCGGCTTTGCCAAGAACCAACCCGGCCTCAGGGCTGCTCCTTCCTCGTCCTAAGCCATCTGGAAGGGCCTTCTGTCTCGAGGGAGGGTGGAGTGACCCTGGGTTGCTGTGAGGAGAAATCTCAGGCTCCATGTTCTGGGGAAGTTAGGAGGGATGTGGGGAACCTTCTCTCTCATCCAGCCAGCCATAGGGCGTTGCCAGGTCTGCTGTCCCCCCAGCTGTTTGTGCATCGCCCAGTGAGTGAGGCTACCGGCATCTGTAATCCAGGTCCGTCATGGACATGGCTTCCTGCCCTGGCCTTGGTCCCAGCCTCCCTCCTGCACTCCCTGTCCCACCAGCCCTGCTGGGATCTAGTTCTGATCCTGTTCTGCCCCACTCAGCTCTTCCTGCTTGTCCACTGAGTTACATCTAAATACTTTCTCTCAGCATCTAAAGCCACTTGTCGTCTGGCCTCAGCCTCCTCCCCACCATCCCTTGCAACTCAACCTGCCACTTTCCCAGGCTGCCCCCAGCCAAAGCAGATTACGGAGTATTCCGTCAAACTACTCTCCACTTGCCTGCGCCCCGGCACTTGCCACGTGGTCCCCTCCGCTCAGCGCGCCTTTCTGCTCAGCCTCCAGCTGCTCATTTTTCAAGACCCAGCTCAAATGCCACCTCTTCCGGGAAATTTCTCCTGGCCTGCCACAACCAGATGCCATTTGTCTGACCCCACAGCTCAGCTTTATCTCTGCCCCTCTTTTGACTGTGTCTCGTGGGTTCCCTGTGTCATGGTCACAGTCCTCAGGACCTTTTCCTACCTGTAGCTCTCCAAGGGCCCTTACTATAGCTGGATGCGTGGCTTGCGAATGTCTGGAGTGGTCCTCCCTGTCCCCACCAGCAAACCTCAAGCCTGCTCAGGGCCATCCTGGCCACACCATGGTGTTCCAGGTCCTAGGAGAGAATGGGATGTACCAGTCATGACTTCCTTCCTGCTCCTGGGAGGGTAGAGGGCCCATGTCCCAGGGCTCAGTGCTGGGCTCCAGGGGTCTCTAACTGCCCCCCTCCTTTACCCTCTCAGCCCCGTCATAACCATCTCTTCTCTTATTTCCATCAGCAGCCAAACTACTGGAGTTTCAAGGTCAGTGTGTGATGCTTCTGCTTCCATGACAACTGCATGTGCTCTCCCTCCCCTGCGCCTGCCCCTCCCTTGCACATGCTTTGCACCGGGGTGCGCGTCTGCACGGGCACCTCCTGGTGTGGGCGGTGGGCCTTGAGGCTTCAGGCTGTGACTGCTGCTTTGGGAGAGTCTGGGTTTGCCTGCCAGGCATGTGGATCCAGAGAGGGAATGTGGGCTGGAGATGCTCAGTCCCCAGGCTTCCGCAGTCCACCAGGGGTGTGTTGGAATGAGATGGGTTCCCTGGCATTTCCCCAGCCTGGAGAGATTGCTGGCTCTGAGTTAGGGGCCTGGACCCCATGATCTTGTTGAAGGCCCTGCTCTCTGAACTCAGATTTCACCTCCCAGGGAGGCCCTGTGAGTACGATGAGTCCCTCATCCCTTTCTTCTCCCCATGAAGGGGGAGCTGCTCAGTGCCCAGCAAGAGATTCACAGCCCTGCACCCCCAAACCTGTTGTCTAAGTGGAGGCCTAAGCTCCATGGGCGCCTGCCACCTCCTCTGGCAAGTCAGGACTCTCCTGAGCTGGAGAGCTGTCTGCCCTCTCCAAGGACATCCTGCGGACCCCTGGGGAGCACCCTCAGGCCCCTCTTCCATCTGGGCACCCAGGCCCAGAGCTGAGTGAACCAACTGCTGCCTTCTTACTAGAGTCTCTGGCCTCTCCAGTCCTAGGCATCATGGCAAGGGCTGGGAGGCGTCCATCCCAGACTCCCCACATGTCTTACTTGCATGCGTTCTCCCCAGGACCACCAGAATCCTGGAACCGGAGGACCCTGGAATCATAGAATGGTGGTGTCAAGCATAGCCGCTTTGGAGGAGGCAGGAGAGGGCAGTGGTTAAATGCATGGGTCTGAGAGCCAGGCTGCCTGGTAACAAATTCCATCTGCTACTCACCAGCTTGGTGACTTGGGGCAAGTTACATAATCTCAGCCTCAGTTTCTCCTCTGTAAAGTGGAACAATAATGCCTGTATCACAGAGTTGTTGTAAAGATAGAAAAACTACGGTAATGCACGGCGACCTGTCAAGCCTTACATGGTCGCCAACCTCCTTGGCTACCAGAATCATGGCTGCTGACTTGACTCTCAGACCTGGAAATCAGAATCTCCATAGGAACTTGTCAAAAATCTTGACCCCAAGGCCCCAACCCCAGAGATTCTGATTCAGTGAACGTGGGGTCCTGGAAAGAGTGCTTTTAAAAGCTTCCAAGGGATTCTTCCCCAGTCTATGGACAGCCTCTGGGACCCTCAGATACTAGTCTGACCACCCCACTCAAGGTTCCCCTGTCTGACCTCTGATCAAGAGTCATCAGCTGCTTCCTGGAACACCTCCAGGGACAGATGCTTACTACCTCCCATGGCAGCCCCCTTCCTGTCTTTGCTTGAATCACTGTTCTGTTCTCTTGCCATCTCCCCCATGGTTGGGAAGTCCTTCTGGATGTCTTACTTTCCTCTCCCCTGTTGTCTCAGCCCAGGGATGGAGGGAAGTGCTGACAGGTTTTCCCTCTTCTCAAGAGGGTTTTCCACAAAGGCTGTGACAATGGAAGGTGTGCTCCACTGGACAGGAACTGGTGGAGCAGGGGAGGTGGGCATCTCTTCCCCCAGGGCTCCTGCTTTCTTGGCAGTCAGCAACCCCCAGGATCCCTGCCCCGCCCCCTTCATTCTGGCCCCTGTTCCATCTTCTTACTGGCACCTCATTGGTACCCCCTGGCACTGTGGCCATCCTCTATTTCTCATCCTCACTAGCTGCCTCATTTTGCCTGAATTCTGTAGCCCCTCATCCACACCAGCCTGGCAACCACTGACCTTTCAGTTGCCAGGCAACCCAGTGACCACCAGACCAGACCTGGCTCCCCATACTGCTGCAGAGCTCCCTGCCCTTCAGCTGGGGCTGGAGGTGAGAGCAAGGGACACAGGCTGGCACTGGTGGTCAGCCTAGGGCTGAGCCACAGCATCTAAAGTCTGGGCACAAGCATCCCCTCCAAGCAGGCCCAGTTCCCATGCTGCCTTTCTCCTCCCAAGACCCACGCCCACCCGCTCGGGTCAAAGCATGGTGCTGGATGCTGGAAGCCCTGTGATGTCCCCAAATCTGACCTTCCACGTCCCCAAGCCCTCCTTGGGGACGGCAGGGCACACTGCCCATCAGAGGAAGATGCTCTCTCTTTTCAAGAGTGCTGATCCAATTAGAACATTAAATTGAGTTAATACAAAGATGGAGATTAATTAGGGGTTGATTAGGATTTGGGGAGAGAGGGAGCAGAAGAGGAGAATAAATGATTCCTTTTTAGAGATATTTTATTGTCATTTTTTAAATTATAAAATAATATATTCTGATTGTGCAAAATTCACACATTTTTGTAGAGAAATCTATAGAGGAAAAAAGAAAGCTGCCTCTCAACTCTGAGATAACCAGTGTTAATGGTTTTTTAAGTGATTTGTTGTTAAAATAGACCATTTATTTTACAGAAAAATACAATCGGGTAGCATGATTTTTTCTTGGTAATACGTGTATATATATTATATATAATTATATATATATATATTCCTACATGGAATGATGTAGGTCTGATCCACTATCTTACTCCCTTAAATAAATGAGTTTCAGTGTAGCAACCAGGTGTGAGGGGAGGGTCTAGGGTAGAATGGGAGGGGTTGTGGCCCTGAGTGACAACCCAGTCTGCAGCCAAAAGTAGGCTCTTAAAGTGCAATTGAAATCATCTTGTGACTCCTCTCCCCCAAAGGAGAGAGCGATCAGGCTGTCCTGTGACATCTTTCCTTCCCTTCCCCCAACCAGATATCAGCCTCAGCTCTAGCTTCGTGGGAGAGGCTGTGGCTGTGGCTCTGGGGGAGGCTGGCCAGGCTGGCTGGCTGTGGCAGCATGCGCCTTACAGGGAGGGGCTGAGGCCTGACACATGTGCCATGTGTACATGTGTGTCACACCAGGCTTAGCATGTACATTGTGTGCACTGGGCCAGGAGTCTGTTTGAAACTGGGGCCAGCTGGCTTTGAGGGGTTACCTTAAACCAAAGACATTGATTTAGGTGAGGAGCCCCACCTCCCAAAGCTGGGGTCCTGGGGTCCTAGCTCTCTTTGCTTTCTCCACTGGCCCTGCTTCCCGCCCCCACCCCCACCCTCTGAACTCCATGAAGAATAAATTTGCCGCTCACAAACCCGCCACTTAATTAATGTCTGGAACTAATGCCCCAATTTGTTCAACGATTCTGCTGCTCACCTCAGTGACAAATTTGTGTTGTTGTTGTTCTTTGGAAGCTTAAAATAGCAGGTGCGCCCATGGCTTCTGCTCAGATGGTTTCTTGTCTGCTTTTCTGGTGTGCTTGAGTCCTTTGGCCACTCCTTATCTGCTGGGTGTCCCAGGGAGGCCAAGGCCTCAGAGAGGTTGGGGAACTCTCTTGTAGCCACACAGCGAGTCTGGAATGTGTGTGGGTGTCTCTGGCTGGCAGAGCCTCCCCAGGGCCTGGCTGGGGGCAGCGGGAGGCAAGGAGGGGCTCATGCCTGGTTCCTCTCGCCTTGCCCTGCCCCTGCAGACCCGCAGCTCGCGCCACACTCAGGGAGCCCAGCCGGGGCTGGCAGACCAGGCGGCCAAGCTGTCGTACGCCTCAGCTGAGTCGCTGGAGACCATGTCGGAGGCCGAGCTGCCCCTGGGCTTCAGCAGGATGAACCGCTTCCGACAGAGCCTGCCTCTCTCCCGCTCTGCCAGCCAGACCAAGCTGCGCTCGCCAGGTACTGCCCGCTGGTCCACCCTCCCTCCCGGCCGCAGGCTCCTCCCTCCGCTCTTTTCCCCTCACACTCATCCCCTACCCCTCTCGGTCTCTCCTCAGGCTCTGCTGCCCTTTCCAGCCCCATCTGCCCCCAGCAACCTCCACCCCTTAGCTCTCTCCCCGGATGCCTCTCCCTCAGCATCCCCTGCCTTGCCTTTCTCTGCAAGGTGCCTCTCTCCCTCAGCTTCCTTTTCTCTCCCTGGGCAGTCCCCTCTCCCTTCATCCTTTCCTTCTCCCTTCTCTTCCATCTCAAACTCTCTCTCCAGTCTCTCTCTCTCTCAGCAGCCTCTAACCTCCCCGACTCCCTCTCAGCTTCTGCCCCGCCTGCTCCTGCCCCAATTCCATTTCCGTGTCTGTGCTCCAACTGCCTGCGGTCCAGTGGGTGCCTGGCTCGCCCGCCTGCAGCATGAGGGGTGCCTGGGTGCACCTGCACTCGGGGACGGCGTCGGGCCTCAGACCCTGCCTCTGTGGGGCCAGCGCAGCTCCAGAAGGCTCCCCTCGCTCTCCTAGCGGGCGGCTAGGTGGCGGCAGCGGTGACAGCGAGCGCGGCGTCTCCTTCGCAGGGGTGCTGTTCCTGCAGTTCGGGGAGGAGACTCGGCGCGTGCACATCACGCACGAGGTCAGCAGCCTGGACACGCTGCACGCACTCATCGCGCACATGTTCCCGCAGAAGCTCACCATGGGCATGCTTAAGTCGCCCAACACCGCCATCCTCATCAAAGACGAGGCTCGCAACGTCTTCTACGAGCTGGAGGACGTCCGGTGGGCGCTGCCCCAGGGGCTGGGTGGACTTCCCCACCCCCTTTTCTGAGGGTGCTCGACCCCGCAGGCCCTTTCCCAGCCCCCTCCTGACCCAACCTCAGCCTCCCCCTCCTCCCGGAGCCCTACCGCCCCGCCCCCTTCTCGGTCCTCCCTGCCCCCTCCTTTTTAACTCATCCACCCCTGCTGGTTCCCTTCGGTTTGCGCTAACCTGAAAATGGCCTGAGGCCGGTGGAGGCTGTTCGGTGAACGTGTTGGTGGCGGGTGGCCTGAGGCACCAGGTCCATTGAGAGAAAGACTTAGGAAGGGGTTGGTGTCTTGGTGCGTCTTGCCATACCTCTTCTCTCTGCCTGGGGTAGCCTCGTCATTATGCACTGCTGGGGGATGGATGGTGACCCTCTCTTCCCCACCTTCCCCCCAGGGATATCCAGGACCGCAGTATTATCAAGATCTATAGGAAAGAGCCACTCTATGCTGCTTTCCCTGGCTCACACCTCACCAACGGGGACCTACGGGTATGGCTGGGGATGCCCAGGGCACTGGGGAGGCTGGGCCGATGGGGGTCCAGGCGAGCGGAATCTGGGCAGTTGTCACCGGGGACCAGGGCCAGCTTTGGAGAAGGGACTTTCTAAGCCTCAGGGAGGAGATGCTGGCTCCTCAAGCAAGGGGCAGTGGTCCCCTTTGTGACCAGACCTCTGGGTTTCTGGGGCTGTGTTCTGCGCAGAGAGAGATGGTGTACGCGTCACGGGAGTCGTCGCCGACGCGGCGCCTCAACAACTTGTCCCCAGCACCGCACCTGGCTTCCAGCTCGCCGCCACCCGGGCTACCGTCGGGGCTGCAGTCTGGCTCACCGTCGCGCTCACGCCTCTCGTACGCCGGCGGGCGCCCGCCCTCGTATGCCGGCAGCCCGGTGCACCACGCGGCCGAGCGGCTGGGAGGCGCCCCGGCCGCCCAGGGCGTTAGTCCCAGCCCCAGCGCCATCCTGGAGCGGCGCGACGTGAAGCCGGACGAGGACCTGGCGAGCAAGGCGGGCGGCATGGTGCTGGTGAAGGGCGAGGGCCTCTACGCCGATCCCTACGGGCTGCTGCACGAGGGCCGTCTGAGTCTGGCGGCTGCCGCGGGTGACCCGTTCGCCTACCCTGGGGCGGGCGGCCTCTACAAGCGCGGCTCGGTGCGCTCGCTCAGCACCTACTCGGCCGCCGCGCTGCAGTCCGACCTGGAGGACTCGCTGTACAAGGCGGCGGGCGGCGGCGGCCCGCTCTATGGCGACGGCTATGGCTTCCGCCTGCCGCCCTCGTCGCCGCAGAAGCTGGCTGACGTGGCGGCGCCCACCGGAGGCCCCCCGCCGCCGCACAGCCCCTACTCGGGGCCACCTAGCCGAGGCTCGCCGGTGCGCCAGTCATTCCGCAAAGACTCCTCCTCTTCTGTCTTTGCTGAGAGTCCTGGAGGCAAGACCCGCAGCGCCGGCAGCGCCTCGACGGCCGGAGCACCCCCTCCCGAACTCTTCCCCGGGCCTGGGGAGCGCTCGCTCGTTGGGTTCGGGCCGCCAGTGCCAGCCAAGGACACGGAGACCAGGTGAAGGACACTCGCCAGGCCTCAGGGCTGTGGGGGTGGGGAAAGGGGGCAGGGCAGAGTCCTTGGCAGGTGTGTGTCTTGGACTCAGAGTCGTATTGGATGTGGCAGGGAGGGCACTGGAAAGACCCACCTGCCATTTTCCTGCTGTTTGAAGGGGTGGACGAAAGGTCCGAATATGAAGACCCTGGAGACTGGGGTTCGCATCCGTTTTCTGAGCCTGTTTCTCCAACTGTGAAATGGAGGGGCTGAACCAGTCCTTTTAGTGCCTTTCTAGCGGGGACACAGAATTTGCAGCCATGAGAGCTGTCCAGCACAGGGCCAGCTGAAGTCCACTAGGGAGGGGGTGCTGGTAAGAAATAGGAACAGCAAGAGCAGCACGTCGCTACGTAGCCTCCAGGGTAGGAAGCCCTTCCTAAGGGTGCAGGGCTGGAGTCCCCTCCTAAGCACGCAGTCCCCTCCTAAGGGTGCAGGGCTGGAGGAGGTAACCTCTGCCCTTGGGCAACACTGCTGAGAGGTGCGGAGAACCCATTCGCCTTCACATAGCAGGCACTGCCCTGGGTACTGTTGATACCGGGTTGGGCAAACCTAGTTTCTACCCTGGTCTACTGCGGAGACACAATAAAAAATGCTTGCACTTCCCTTGGGTGGTGTAGGGTTCCTCAGGGCTACTGGAGCTTTCAGACTGGCTTCAGAGAGGAGGCCAGAAGAAAGGCACAGCAGGCAGGGGAAGCATGTGCCAGGGCATGGAGAGGTCAGGGTGGGCCTTAGGGAGGCAGTGGTGAGAGATGAGGGGGGTGCTGTGGGCTTGAGCCTTAGGCTTTGGGGCCCTTTGAATTGTCTGTGTGCTGGTCACCCGGCAGGGAATGGTGCTTGTTCTGGTTATCAGTCTTAGCAATGGGGGGCTGGACAGGGGACTGGGCAGGAGGGACTGTATGCTCAAAGGAGAGGCTGCTCAGAGCTACCTTCCTCCCCAGGGAGCGCATGGAGGCCATGGAGAAGCAGATTGCCAGCCTCACAGGCCTGGTACAGAGTGCTCTACTGCGAGGCTCAGAGCCTGAGACCCCCAGGTGAGGCGCCTCACCCAAGACCACTGCCAGGGCCTGGGGTTGGGGCAGGAGAAAGCAGGGATGGGCATCAGGTGCCCTGAGCTGAGCTCTGCCAATGTCTCACTCGGTGACCCTGGGTGGGTCCCTTCCCTGCCTGAGGACTCCATCCTGAGATCAGAGAGCTGAAGAAGATTACAGCTAAGGTCCTACTCAGCTCTGACAGTCTGGGGCTGGCCTGGCCCCCCTGATGGCTGCCTTTTTCCCCCTGTGCCACAGTGAGAAGATTGAAGGCTCCAATGGAGCAGCCACCCCCTCAGCACGTGAGTGATCCTCCCCCACTACAGGTCCTTGTCCTCTCAGAGCCTCAGTTTTCTAATCTGTAAGTGGGGTTTAAACAATAACTACTTTGGGCTTTCAATGGATAAATGAGTAACCACCTTAGCCAGAGATGTTTGCCCTGGCACTTTGCTCCCCACAGTTAGGACTGACCACCACTTGGGACAGGGAGTCAGAGCCATGTGCCTCTCAGGCAACCATGTGGGGTCACGGAGTGAGTGAGACCTTGCCCAGCCCCTCCCAGGCTCACAATTTGTTCCCTTTCTCCCATCCTGGTGGTCCTTCTTTGCAGCCGGTGGGTCAGGCAGCCGGAGCAGCGGGGCCACCCCGGTGTCCGGCCCTCCCCCGCCCTCAGCCAGCAGCACCCCTGCAGGGCAGCCCACTGCCGTCAGCCGTCTGCAGATGCAGCTGCACCTGCGCGGCCTGCAGAACAGCACCAGTGACCTGCGCGGCCAGCTGCAGCAGTTGCGCAAGCTCCAGGTACAGCCCCTCCCCGGGCCCCGCCCCACCCCACCCCAACCCACGTGGCCGAAACCCCGTCCCACACGTCGTGCCCCATCCTACTCCTTCGTCCATCCCCCACAGAGCCCATCCCCCACAGAGCCGTCCTTCGCTGTTTACTGGCCCCTCTCCGAACCCTTTCTCCTCCTCCCCTTCCTCGAGCCTCCTCCCCCGCTCCGTCGCTGAACCTCACTCCCTCACCAAGCCCCGGCTCCTCGCCCATATCCCCCTTACTGAACCCTCCTTCCTCGAGTCTCCACTGCCCTCCTGGAGCCCCAGTTCATTCACTGAGCCCCCTCCCCCTGTCAGTATCCCTCGGGGCAGTGCCAGTACCCTTCTACCCTTCATCCCTTTTTCCCATTCGGGCGGGCGGGCGGGAGCCCTTCCCCCAAGTCCCCTCAGCTCCCCCTTCGTGAGCCCGGACAGTCTACCCCACCCCGCCTGACAGATGGTCCCACCTGTCAGGAGACTGGCATCAATGTGCCCTCTCCTCGAGCGGGCCCAGGGCCCGTCAGGTGAGGATAATGAACAGAGACAGGCTGGGGATGGGGCAGAGAATTGCCATCTGGGCAATGGGTAAGATCTCGTCCACCCCTGCCATTCGGGTTTGGAACTGCGTCAGATGGATCGTTAAGCTAGTCTTCCTATCCCAGCCACAGAAACTATCAACCTCCAGCGCTGGAGTCCTTTATTCCAGTCCCGTCCCCATTCAGGGCTGCTCAACCCACAGCCATGCAACCATCCTGTAATCAGGGCCCTATATGGGCCCACCCGTCCCTCAAATATTCCCATCCCCTTCTCCTACTGCCTCTATATTTCTCTAGAACTTAACCTTGTCTTCCGCCCCCGACAATCCCACCTCTTCGCTGCTGCTCATGGCCACCGCTATGCAGCCGCACCTTCTGCACCGCCGTCCTGCCTCAGTTCCCCAGAACTGAGCCCTCGGCCCCTGCCCCCTCCCCCCGCCACCCCACCCCGTCGCTGCGGCTCGGGGCCAAGCCTAGCAGCCGCATCTTCTGCAGAGCCCCACCCCGCCTTGGGCTGCGCTCTACCCGCCTTCTCCCGGCCCTTGCCCTGCTGCGCGCTCCACTCCCTCCCACCCGAGTCCATCCGTCCCTCGCGCGTCCCGCAGCTGCAGAACCAGGAGTCGGTGCGCGCGCTGCTGAAGCGCACGGAGGCGGAGCTGAGCATGCGCGTGTCGGAGGCGGCGCGGCGGCAGGAGGACCCGCTGCAGCGACAGCGCACCCTGGTGGAGGAGGAGCGGCTGCGCTACCTCAACGACGAGGAGCTCATCACCCAGCAGCTCAAGTGAGGCGGGGCCCGCTGCGGAGGGAGGGCGCGGGGTGCCGCCGCGGTGACCTCCAACCTGGTTTCACCGGGAGGCGCACCTCCCTTCCTTGTGAGTCATAGGCGACGCTGGTCTGTTCTGAAGCCTGATTTCATTCTTCCCTGGCCTGATTTCTCTGTGACCCACAGACCTTTGACCGGCTGGCATAAGTCCTGATTTCTGTTTTCCTGGCTTGACGCCTGCTTTTGCTATGGTCTTGCTCGGTAATGATCCACAGTCTGCCTTCCTGTGGCGGCAGCTTCACTCTCGTGTAGCCACCTGCTCGATTTCCTTCTGCCCTCTGCCTGCTTTTATGCTGGCCTGTGCAAACTGACCCTCAGGTAGAGCATTCGGGTGGAGCAACAGGTGTTGCCAACCATCTAGCTTGGTGGTTACCAGCCACCACTGGGAATCTAATTCCCTGATCTTTGAGACAGGTATCGCCAAGGAAACCCCTCTTTCTCTTAGTGCAGCTGAAACGGGGCTCTAGTGTAACAGAGAAAACCCGGCCTCCAAATGCTTAGACATGAAGGGGTTAACAGAAGACAGTCTTCTGATCCAAATTTAGCAAATGGCTGTCTGGCCATGATTCCATTGTCTGGCACCTTTGAAGGGAGAAGCTGCCTTTCGCCGTCCATTCAGGGACTGAGCACCCCCACCTCACTGCTTTGCCTTGTTAGTTACTGCTTCTTCCTTCACCCCCCACCTCGTGGTGGCACAGGGTACTAGGGGGTCTGGGGTCCAGCTCCAGCATTGAGGGGCTGCATGATCAGGGCAGTTCCTGCCCCCTGTCTGTGCCCCAGAATCCTCATTTGTGCCAAATATTAAGATCTTTGTTGTTCTTTTCAGAGAGGGGTTGGGTTGTACTGACCAGCAGCTCTGGGAGCTGGGAGAGGCTGCCCAGCTTCCTCACTGAGTTGTAAATGAACCTCTTGCCAGAGGCTCCTTGAGAAGGGTTACCGCTCCTCAGCCTGGGGCCCACACAGCCCGATGGCGCATGTGCATTTCAGCAAGGCAGGAGGCAAAGATTCCTATGACACTGTGTGGCTGAAATGAAGTAAGGGGCCACCCCATGTGGAAATAAGGGTGTGATAGCTTAGTAACAACTCCAGCCAGATCTCCAAGCAGACTGGCAGCTGCCATCCCTCTCACCCAGGGCATTCCATTTACCTGACTTTCCTGTTCTGTCCTTGTTCCTTTCCATTCAGCATAGAGGAGCTGGGCTGGAATTTTCAAAAGGAACTTTACTAAGACATTAAAGGAAAATTAAAGGAAATATAAAAGCACAAAGGCAAACGAGATGAAAGAACGAATTTATGCTACCATCATTATAAGTGTCTGATCCTTGGTTCCTGGGGGCCTTGGTTCTCCAGGAACACACAGACTGCCCCTTCCTCCCCACGCCTGTTATAAAACCCATTATTCAGACTGCTCACTTGAGAGAGCTGGGGACCTGCACTATTGCTTCTGGAATGTGGCTCCTGCCTCTTTGGGGTGGGGCAGAAGCTGGGCTGCCTACTGGCCCTGGTTCGGCTCTGGCCTGGCCATGAAGCACCCCCAGCTCCCATAGGCTCCCCAAGTATTAACCCTGCAGGCCCTGCTGAGCCCTGCTCTGGCTGCAGCCCCTGTGTGCTTACTCTTTTCCCACTTTTCTGTGTTCTTTCCTCTTTCCTGGCGTCCTGCTGGAGGTTAAGGCTGGTTCTGCGTTTCGCTCTGCTTAGCTCACTCACCTGCTCCTCCAGCCCAGCACTGGAGCTCTATCTGGACATGGCCCGAAAGGGCAGCCTCTGCTGACAGAGACCTTTTGAGTCCTTGAATCGACCTTTGCTGAACCAGGTGCCAGCTTTATAGGCATAGGACTTGTGTGGTCACACAGAGCCCATGCTTAGAAGGGCCCCGTGCTTGGTTTAACGCTCTGCTGTGATTGTCTTGAAATTCTTATTAATTTTTGAACTAGGGGCACCATTTCCATTTTGCATGGGGCCTCACAAATTATTTAGCTGGTTCTGTCCTGACCCTCCCCTCTTGACCTCTCTAGGACTAAACTGGATCTGGAAAGTGCTGCCACTCTCTGATCCACTGTCTAGACCAGCTGGTCTGGGACTCATCTGCAGAGCCTGCCCAAGTTAGAGGCCCCCAAACTTTAACAGATTGGATGGTTAGAAAATCAAGGCACTGATTGAGCCCAAGGGGGGTCTGGTTCCTTCTGCCTGAAGGTTGCAATACTGCCTCCTCCTGAAGGCTTCTCTGAGTCCTTTAAATGAGGGCCTCTTCCCCCTCAGAGTGATGCTGGGGAGTGACACTTTTACAAAACCAGCACAGGCTGGGCCAGTCTGGTGTCACATATACAAGCAGGGGAGAGTTGTTCTTTCCTATGTGGTGGAGCAAGGACTGGAGTAGGACAGTGGGGGGGGGGGATGGAGTGCGTGTGAGTGATGTTAGTCCAGTGTGGAAGTGAGATGCAGCAGAACCAATGGCAGAAGCCAGATGTGAGTAGATCCTGCTTTGCCACAAAATAGTTGTATGACCTTGGACTAGTTAATCTCTCTGCCTCTTTTATTCCTTTTTTTTTAGTGCCAAAGCCTTAGTTAGGGTAGTTAATTCACTAGTTAAGGTTAAATGCTATAATAAATAAGCTCCCCAATTGTTTAATGGTTCAAAAATAATAGACATATCTTTCTTCTTTCACATCAAACAGTATTGGGTAGGTTAACAGGTTGGCTCTCCTCCATGCAGTCATTCAGGGATCTAGGCTGGTGGAGGTCTGCCATCTTTAACATGTGCTTCCCAAGATCACCCAGAGAGTTTCCAACCCATCAGAAGGAAAAACAAGCATGGAGGAGCTTATGTGGGAGGCTTTTATGGGCCAGGTCTGGAAGTGGCATGTACCCATTCCACTCATATTCCATTGGGTAGACCTCAGTCGAATGGCCGTTTATGCAAGGGAGGCTGGGAAATGCAATCTCGTGTCTGAGCCCCTGTTTGTCCTTGTGTAAATGGGAGTTAATAACTGTTCCCACCTCCAGGATTTATTTTGAGGATTAATTAAGGTAATGAAACTGAAGGGCTGAGTGTAGCACCTGGCAGGCAGTAAGTGCTTAATACAAGATATCTCTTTAACTGGTAGTGCTGAGTCACAGGGATTTTGCCCTTGACTCCAACCTCATCTGTCTTTTCCCCTGCTAGTTGGATGAAGATGTACAAGGCATGCTGATAAGATTTACTGATGACACAGAGCTTTAAGGGGGAGCAAATCTGTTGGATGGTAGAACTGAGATTCAGAAGTTGTTCGCACCTGGACTGAGCTGAAATCCAACAGATGGGATTTGACAGGAATGTATGTAACATCCTGCATGTGGGTCAGGGATGTCAGTGACTCAAGCCCAGAACTGAGATGGCCTACCCAGGCAGCAGCTCCTTCTTTCACTTGTTCATTCACTGCACAATTACTTACCAGACGTCTACTCTGCGCCAGGCATCGTGCCAGGTGCTGGGAATCGGAGATGGATCTGGAAGACGTGGTCCTTGCCTGCCTGGTGCTAGTGGTCCAGAAGGCTGCAGAGCACAGCAAATGGGAGCTTCAGAGATTTGGGGGGCAGGAAGCAGACCACCAACTCCAAGTGGAGGTGCAGGGGAGAACTTCCTGAGAACAAGTGGAAATTAGCCCATGGGGTGGGTGTGTGTGTGTGTGTGTGTGTGTGTGTGTGTGTGTGTGTGTGTAGGGATGGATGGAATATTCTAGGCAGAGAGAATAGCATTATAAAGAATGAGAGAGGGCGGTACATGCAGGGGCCTCTCAGGGAAGCTCTAAACAGCTCTAAACAGCAGCAAGCCAGGCGGGGGCAGGGAGTGCATCTCCACGGAGAGCAAGCTCCAGGGACAAACCTTAGTCGCCTGCTTTCCCATCTGCACTAGCTTATTTCATCCTCATGTCCATGTGAACAAGGAACTCTTACCGTCCCCAGTTTTTGGACAAGGACGTTGAGGCCCAGAGATATTAGGTAACTCGCCTGAGATCTCTCACTGGGAAGGGCAGAGCTGGGATTGGAGCTTGGATCTATCTGACTCTAGAGCCAAGCTTTCAACTGTGGTCCTCGTGCCCTTCTCGGCTGCACTGAAGACTTTGGATTACAGCCTCAGGCTGATGGCATCCATTTAGGGTTTGATGGAAGGGGTGGTGACCTGATCTGATTTATATCTTAGGAAGTTGTGGGGTCTTAAATGACACAAGCTCAGCAGAAATCAATGAAAATCAAAGGCAGCTTTGGCTTGAGGGAAAGAGGCTGAGTGGCTGGATCATTTGAGAAAAGGCAGGTGGACATGATAGTGTCCCTCCAGACAGAAGACCCCTCGGGGGCAGGTGTCACTGCCTCCATTTCTCTGAAAGGCTGCCAAGTTCTTTGCTGCTGCCTTGGCAGAATGAGAAGGGGCTGCAAGTCACAGGAGGGATGTTTGGGCTGATGTTGCAGAAGAGCAGAGTCCCGGGGGGCTCACGGTACCTCTCAGGGACCTCTTCCGAGGTCTCCTCCCCTCTGAGACTCAGCATTGCTGATTTCACTTGGGCACGTGGCTTGTGGCTGGCTTTTAATTTTGATCTAACCAGTGGCCTGATTTCTTTCCAGCTGCCCAATTTCAGGGGGCTGGACTGGGGCCAGAGGGGCTGAGAGGGTCTCTCTGTGGCTACAGTGACCTGGAGAAATCGGTGGAGAAGATCCAGAGGGACATGTCTCACAACCACCGGCTGGTGCCAGGCCCCGAGCTGGAGGAGAAGGCGCTGGTGCTGAAGCAGCTTGGGGAGACGCTGACAGAGCTCAAGGGTGGGTCTGGGGCCAGCGAGCGTGGCACATGGTCCAGGGCGGGGGTTCCTGCAGCACTCCTGCTGTCACCCCTGTCCTCCCTCTGGCCCCAGCTCACTCCTTTCTGTCCCCCCAGCTCACTTCCCAGGCCTGCAGAGCAAGATGCGGGTGGTGCTGCGCGTAGAGGTGGAGGCGGTGAAGTTCCTGAAGGAGGAGCCCCAGCGCCTGGATGGGCTCCTCAAGCGCTGCCGTGGGGTCACCGACACGCTGGCCCAGATCCGAAGGTCATTCTGTCCCTGACCTCTGATTTCCCATGGGGTCACACACTGGGCCCAGATCCATAGGTCAGCCTGACTCCTTATCCTGATTCCCCCAGACATTGGTCACCTCTGACCTGTGATCCCTTGCATGCCGTAGGCTCGGCTTTCCCTTATGCTGGGGGCAGTCGCCCCTCCCCAGGCCCTCCCACCTCCCCTGCAAGATCCCTGTGGCCTCATCACACCCCATCTCCCTCAGACCAGCCTCCCCTCAGAGGGGGCCGCCACCCTGCTGGCCTCACAGATGCTCCTAACTCTCCCAACCCCAGGCAAGTGGACGAGGGTGTGTGGCCACCCCCCAACAACCTCCTGAATCAGTCTCCCAAGAAGGTGACGGCTGAGACTGACTTCAACAAGAGCTTGGACTTTGAAATGCCACCCCCCAGCCCCCCACTGAACCTCCATGAGCTGAGTGGGCCAACGGAGGGAGCCTCTCTTACCCCCAAGGGGGGCAACCCCACCAAAGGCCTGGACACTCCTGGCAAGAGAAGCGTGGACAAGGCTGTGTCTGTTGAGGTGCTGGGGCCTGGGATTGGGGTGGGGGTCAGGTTCGCACGTTCTCACCACCACCCCAGGGTGGGGAGTGCCAAACGTGTAGGTCCTTTCTCTAGGAGGAGGAGGGTCAGTTCCCCAATGGAAGTCTAAGAAGCATAATGAGGGTGACATTCATCTTGCTAGATAGCAAGCATATTCTAAAGCTATAATAATCAAAGCAGCGTGGTGTTAGCATAAGAACGGACTGTGATCAATGAAACAGAACAGGATGTCCAGAAACAGGTCTCAGCATGTCAAGAATGTAGTACCTAATGAAGTGGCATTCCTGACCCATGGAAACAATGTGTAACACCCACAGAGAAGGTGGAGGGTGCTGGGGGCGGGCAGGATCGAATGTGAGGCTTCCTTTTCTATTCCTTGCATGCGATTGAGGGGAATAAGTGAGGCCCCAGAGGTCCCTGAGCAGGGCAACTGCCTCCTCGGTCCTGACTCCTGGCCCCCCTCTCCAGGCTGCGGAGCGAGACTGGGAGGAGAAGAGGGCAGCCCTGACCCAGTATAGCGCCAAGGACATCAACCGGCTGCTGGAGGAGACGCAGGCAGAGCTGCTCAAGGCCATCCCTGACCTGGACTGTGCGAGCAAAGCCCACCCGGGCCCAGCCCCCACCCCAGACCACAAGCCCCCCAAGGTCCCCCACGGCCAGAAGGCAGCTCCCCGAACGGAGCCCAGCGGGAGGAGGGGCTCAGGTATGGGGGTGGTAAGGGCTGGTGAAAAGCCCAGAGCGGGGGAGCCCCAACCCCAGGTGCTGTCAGGATGACAGGGGGCGGGGAGGGTGGTGGGACTGGGTAGTGGGAATCATTGTGGTCAGGCTGCTGGAGAGGGTGGCTCTGGGACATCAGCCATCTGCTAAGGGAAGACCCAGCGGGACAGGGTGAGCTGGAGCCCGCCCAGGGCTTTTCCCACTACCTTGAGAGCTGCTGAGAGGACCACGCAGGGGGATGAGCAGGTCCAGGCAGGGCCATCAGCCTGCATGTCTTGACTGAGCATGTGCCACCAACCAGGCTGTGCTGTGGACGCACTGATATTGACACTCGCACAGTTCCCAGGCTCCCCAGCCTGTGAGCTCATGGGGAGGCAGAAATCCGGACCAGAAGTAGCAGTCATCATTCATTCATTAATTCATTCCTGCAACACCTATTTGTTAAGTACCTACTGTGTGCTAGGTGCTGGGAATAGAGATAAGACAGGGCTTGCTTTTAAGGAGTTCAGAATTTAGTGAGGGATGGCTTGGCGGGGTGGCTCACGCCTATAATCCTAGCATTTTGTGGGGCTGAGGCAGAAGGATTGCCTAAACCCAGAAATGTGAGGTTGCAGTGAGCTATGATGACGCCACTGCACTCTAGCCTGGGAGATAGAGCAAGACCTGTCTCAAAAAAAAAAAAGATTTAATGAGGGAAATAATACTAACATTGGTGTTTATCATGTACTTACTATTCAATAAGAACTGCTCCAAATGCCTTCTATGTGTTAATCCTTATAATTCCACAACCTCAGGAGGCAGATATGGTAATTATTCCCATTTTACCGATGAGGACACTAAAGCTCAGAATGGTTAAGTGATCTGTCCCAAGCCATACCTAGCCTGTAAACTAGGAGTAGGATACAAGTGCTAAATGCAGTGGCAAAGACGAGCCCTGGTGCTGTGCAGTCCTAGAGGAGGCCCTGTGAGGGCAGGAGGGCTTCCCAGAGGAGGAGACTTTCCACTTGAGCCTTGGAAATGAGTAGGCACTCCCCTGGCCAGTGAGAGAGGGCATTCCAGGGAAAAGGACCTGGCAGGTGCAGAGGGCTCTGGGCTAAGGAGCTTGGACAGGGTTTGGGGTGTTAGGGAGCTGGTGGAGGATCAAAATCGGGGAGTGTCACAGTTAGAGTGACCACTCAGCAGGTTGCCCTGAAAACAGGGCTGGAGGAGGAACTGGGGGTTAAGGGAGAGCCAGGTGGCGGTGGGGCAGGGTTCAATGTGGAAAAGTGGCAGAGCTGGGCCCAGGGCTGAGGGGCAAAGGAAGGAGGAGGGTTAGAGCAGGGTCTCCAGCTCAGCATGTGCAGGAGTCACCGGGGTCTCCTAAAGTGCAGATTCTGATTTAGCAGCCGGAGGTGGGGCCTAAGCTGTGTTTCTGACAAGCTGCTCTGGCCCAGGGGCCACCCTTAGTAGTGAAGGGTGGGAGTGCTCTAAGGGGAGGCGGGACAGAGCCGATTGCCAGGGATGTGAGAGAAGTAGGGGGGGCCCTGTGTTCTCACCTGTGAGCTTCCCTCTCCCCTCCTCCTGGTCCTCCCTGGGAGTCAGATGTGGTGCGTTGGTTCCACGGTTGTGGGTCCCCTGACTCCCAGCCCCTTGGCTGTCTGCAGATGAGCTGACAGTGCCCCGATACCGCACAGAGAAGCCCTCCAAGTCGCCGCCGCCGCCCCCTCCCCGCCGAAGCTTCCCCTCCTCCCACGGCCTGACCACCACGCGCACAGGAGAGGTGGTGGTCACCAGCAAGAAAGACTCGGCCTTCATCAAGGTACCACTCCCGCCTTGGGCAGGGGACCAAGGGGTTGAGTTAGGGTGAAGCATAAAGTGATGTCTGGAGACCCTCTGGGCTGGGAGAGGGACCGCTTTCTCAGAGGAAGTGGAAGTAAAGAGGGCTTGGCCAGTGGTGACTCTGTCCTTCTAGTGTGGGATCCTGGGTATGTGTATTTGCCCTATGTCCACCCTGGGCCCCTACAGGGGACAGCAGACATGGTAGATGAGAAGCTGGGGTAGGTGAGAGATGGGGCCTAGGGAGTGAGCTGGGACTGGAGGGGCAGAGCTGGGTCTTGACAGAGGTCCCGGGCCTTGCAGAAGGCGGAGTCCGAGGAGTTGGAGGTGCAGAAGCCCCAGGTGAAGCTGCGCCGGGCCGTGTCCGAGGTGGCCCGCCCAGCCTCCACCCCGCCCATCATGGCCTCTGCCATCAAGGACGAGGACGATGAGGATCGCATCATCGCAGAACTGGAGGTGGGTCAGGGTGTGCCTGGCCCCCCTAGGCCTCAGCCAGGCCCCCTTCCCTGCCAAGCTGCCCCCAGGCTAGGTGGCCGGATTGGGCAGCTGGATGGACGCTGGGTCCCCCCGCTGTGTGCTGGCTGTGCAGGACCCCGCCTTCCTGCCTCCATTCCTTCTCCACTGTAAAATGGGGTGTCTAAAAATCTCTCCTTGCAGGTTTGAGTTTTTTATTATAGTCTCTGAGACCCCCAAAGTGCCCCAAGAACCCCTATATTTTGAAAGCCCCATACCTGAATATTCTGAGATCGTTGAGTGCTGAGAGTCCCATCACTGAGTGTGCTAAGAACAGCTAGAGCTTGAGACCCACACACTTGAGTGTTCTGAGACCCTCATGCCCAAGCACCTTGACTCCCCCAGTGCTAGAAGTCGCCATGCTCAGTGTCTGTGGCACCCAACCCAGCCCTGGTGCCTGGAGCCCCTGGATTGCCGGGGTCTCTGTGGGAGGAGACCAAGGGGGCAGGCTAGGCCAGTGGCCATGGCAAAGGGCCAAGGGGTGAGGCCAGGGGCCCAAAGCCATCCAGGCCACCCTCCCTTTGTGTGCTTGCACCCCCATCCTCCTTGGGGCCCCTCCTCCAAACCTGCCCCCAACCTTCTGCTCCTCAGGTGTTTGAGAGAAGCTCAGTGTCTTCCCTCCCCCCCACGCCCCGGTGCCAGCCGATCCCCACCTTGCTGCCCCCCCAGGACCTGGGGCCCCCCAGGGGCTCAGCCCCGGGCCCCACACGGAAGGTAACGGGGCTGCCCACCTCTCACGGCTCTCTCTCTGCCTGTGCCTCCACCCTCCACCGCTTCCTCTCCTCACCTCTCACGCTGACCCGCTAAAACGCCAGCCACAGTCCCAGTCCTGCCACTGCCACGGCATCACACACCCGCGACTCACCACCCCCCTGGATGGGTGCATAACCCCTGCTCCCTCCGCCTCCCAGGCAGAATTTCCCTGGGACTCCAGCAGTCTGAGTGTCTGTGACCCTTGAGTCTGTGTCCCCACAGGCTTGATTCCAAGTCTGGCGCACATGGCCTACTGTTCTGGTCCAGTGTGCGGCCTGAGTCTGGGTCTGGCCCAAAGCCTGGTGCTATCTTGGGCCAAGATTGGAGGTTGGGTCTTGCTTGCAAGACAACTTTGGGTCCAACTCAAAATCTGACCTTCTCTTGAGCCCTTGCCTGGTCCCTACCTCCGTCCCCGCTGCTCTGCCGCCTGTGTCGGGTGACAGGCTCTGCTTTTCCCTCTGGAATCTGTGCCTTGCACGGGGGGCCTGGACACCCAGGGAAGGCTCATTTGCAGCCTCTGCCCCACTATAGCCCATCTTGGCACCCTGGTCAGGGGGCTCGGAGTGGAAGAAACCCATGCCCTTCCTTGGCTGCTGGTTCCGTCTTTCAGCATTGGAAAGTTCTTCCTTCTCTCTAACTTGAGTCCTTGCTGCTGTCCTGCTGCACTTATTTCCTCTTTATTCTTTCTTGGGAATTTGGGGGGCCTGTTTTCTGCATCCTGTCCTGTAGGACTATGCTGTGCTTGGGGAGGAGGGTGGGGGGAGGGGCTGGGAGTCTCTCCCTCTGCCTGGTCAGGTTGGGCCAGGAGGGCCCTCTGCTCTGCAGGGGGACAGCCTCCCATGCACACACACTGTCACCTTCCTTGTCTGGCTCTCCCTGGCCCACAGTGGGCTCCATGCTGGCCACCACCCGATTTCAGGCCTGGCTGGAGGCCTGCTGGTGCTTTGGTTTCCCAGCAGTGGCATCAGATGGGGGTACAGTGCTGTCTGCTGGGCACGGGACAGGCACAGAGCAGTCCACAGAGCTGTCTGGGATGAGCAGTGTGGGCGGGGCTCCTCCCGGCTGGCTGTGCTCTTGGCACCCACCGTGGCCCCCCAACCCCGCCCCTGCCCCTTGCTGGCTCTGGGAGCCAATCCTGAGAGGGCCCAGTGGGCAAGGCCCCTCCCCTGGCCTTGTGGGCCTGCCTGACCCTCTGCGTCCTACGGCACCATCAGGCAGTGGAGCTGGGCGAGCATCAGGTCACCCTCTCTGCCTTCCCAGTCTACACCCCGCGCTCCCAGGTAAGCAGGTGGCAAGGCTGGGTGGCTCGCCATGGGAGGGGGTGGTTGGAGTCCCTGCTGCCCCCCACGCATCTCCCCATGGCTCCTTTTGGTGGAAAGAGCATTGGACTTGGAGTCAGACCATCTGGGTTCAAATCCTGGCTCTGCCACTAACTGTGAGTGAGTGAGCTTGGGTGAATCACGAAACCTCCCTCACCCTCGGCTTCCTCATCTGTGGAGTGGGGTGATGAGAGCAATAGCCATTTCACGGGTCACAGTAGACATTAATGGTGAGGACAGATGTGACAGCCCCTGACACATAACTGATGCTCAGAATTAGACCAGGATTCCCTCAATTCGGGCACGGTACTTGGGGCGTCTCTCTATGCCCTCACTGAGGCCAGGCCCAGGGTCACTCGCACAGAAGCAGGTGCCCAAGGGAGCTTTGCCCGGGTTTGTGTGCAGCAGAGGACCCTGGCAAAGGCTGAGCCCCACCCTTTCCGTGGCAAAGCCCTGGGGAGAGCTCACAAAGTGGCAGGGGCTCCAGGAGTCTCTGGTTTGAGATGAGGGTGAAGGCCCCCTTCTCCAAGGGCAGAGGCTGGCAGGTGGTCCCTGCCCACACAGGGCTGGAGGCCTGGGTCATTCATTTCAGCACAACAGACAGCTGATATTTATGGAGCATTCACAATGTGCCCACATGAGCTTACTGAATTCTCCACCAACCCCGTTAGCATCGTTCCCTTGTACCAATGGGCAAACTCATGGGCGAGAATTTTCAGAGTGTGACGTGGTGACGCAAAATAAACATGTATCTGTGCTTCTGTGTAAACTGGCATCTTTACTAGAACGTAGAAAGCCACAGGGGATGGTGGAAGTGACTCGAATTCTAGTCCCAGTTTTGCCTCTAACTTACTGGGTAACCTCAGTCAGAACCCTCCCTGCCTCAGTTTCCCCATCTGTGAAAGGAAGGGATGGGCTCACCTAACTCTAACCCCCATCCCAGCTCAGTGTGGTTTGCAGGGATCACACTCTTCTTCATCTTCTTTCTCCCCTCAGGCCGCTCCAGGTCCGGGGGCCTTCTGCGTCCCGCGGATTATCCTGACAGAGTGTGCCCCCAACCCTCCATCCCTGCCAGAGGCCAGGCTTGAGGAGCCTGGTCCCAGGACAGCTCCCACCCCAAGACCCAGGACCCAGGCTGGCAGCGGGAGGGGCTGGGATGGCCCACATACCCTGCTGGGGGGAGCGGCTGAGCCTCCCTGGCCGCGGAGCAGCTTGACGCCTGAGAAGGAAGGGACAGCTCTCAAGAAACTGGGTGTAGAAGGCCCAGAGAATGGAGGAGCCACAGTCCTCTGTTCTTGGGGAACAGCTCCAGATGGGACCCAGAAGCCTTCTCCTGCTGAGACCCACCCAGAGGAGACCCCCAAGGACTCTGGACAGGATGCCCAGACCTGCAGCCGGGAGCACCGGGGCCAGCCTGTCACCAGTGCAGGCCACACAGCCCAGGGTGCCACCACCCATCGGATGGACAGCCTGGAGGAGACACTCCAGGAGCTGGAAGCCACTCTCAGCGAGATGGGCACAGCCACCACTGCAGGGTCCCTGGGCAGCCCCC
This sequence comes from Lepilemur ruficaudatus, assembly GCA_963574885.1. Taxonomy (NCBI): domain Eukaryota; kingdom Metazoa; phylum Chordata; class Mammalia; order Primates; family Lepilemuridae; genus Lepilemur; species Lepilemur ruficaudatus. The sequence continues at coordinate 53,872 of CAUYRT010021013.1, forward strand.
CATCCCTGCCCCCCAGCCCCCAGGTGGCTGCCTCCTCCCCCACTTCACACTCTTGTCTTTGCATCTTCAGGGCTGGAGGGAGTGGGGGGCTGCGGGAGCCACGCCAGCCCCCTCCTCCCACCGGCCCTCTCTCAGCTCCTGCCACCCTCCTGGGAGCCTGGTGCCAGGCAGGAGTTTTCAGGCTGAGCCCGGGGGAGGCTGGGAAGCTGGCCTACCCAGGGGTCGGCCCCCCAACCTTGGCAAGAACCAGGTCCTCTCGCCTTCTGCTCTGTATCTGTAAACCAGCAAATAAAGTTCTGTCTCCTCCCCACCACGCTCCCCTCCCCTCTCCTGTCTCTGACTCTCTCTGTCTCTGTCATTTCTCTGCTCGCGCCTCTGGATGCCCAGCACCCCTCTGCGCAGGCCTGACACCTGGTGGGGCTCAAGGGGGCCAGGCTTGCCCATCTCTAGGGAGACCCCACCCCAGCCTCCCATTAGGAGCCAAATGTGGCCTGGGGCTGCCAATGTGCAGTGTCTGCCATTGCAGAGAAACCCCCAGCCCCAAACCTAGGCATGTGCCCCCAGGTCCTTGGTGGTGTCCCTTGCCGGAGTGGGGTGGTGCTGGGGACCCTCACTTTGGAAGCGGCTCCCCCTGGAGGGCACCAGCTGCCCCTGAGCTGCTCAAAGAAGCCACCAAAGAGTTCTCAAGAGCTGTTGGGACCTGGCTGGCGGCCCTGCCGCTCTCCTCTGGGGAGGCCTTAAACCTGGCTCCGAGAGGTGCCTGGGATGTGGAGCCAGGGAGGTGTCTCCAGGTCTCAAAGGGCCCACAGAGGAGGTCCCAGCCCCAGAGACCCCACCCAGTGCGTGCCTAGGGTTTCTGTGTGACTCCACCCCCACACAGGACCCTCTAACACCAACTCTGTTCCTCTTCCTGCAGAGTGGCAGTGGCAGCGTGCCACCCATGAAGGTGGTGACTCCGGGGGCCTCTCGGCTGAAGGCGGCCCAGGGCCAGGCAGGCAGCCCTGACAAAAGCAAGCACGGCAAGCAGAGGGCCGAGTACATGAGGATCCAGGCCCAGCAGCAGGTGAGGGCGGGGTCGGGGGTGGCCCCACTGGGACCCTCAGTGCTGTGCACTGAGCTCCTCCTGTGTGCTGGGCATCTCCTGCCGCTACTCCCAGGACCACGCACCCGCCAGCTGCCCAGAGAGACCCTGCCAGGACTACCCCCCCCCGCCCTATCCTTGAACCTTCATCCCCCTCCTGCCCCCAATCCCAGTGCTTTGCATGTGGTTTACAGCATGCATGCTCAGCCAGACCCTTCCCTCTCAGGAGCCCTTGCTCAGGGGCAGGGAAGACCCTGTCCCCAGCTGGCTCTTGGGGGACCGGGGGAGCAAGCCAATTCCTGACTCTACCAGCCCCCTGTCTGGATCCCTTCTAAGGCCCAGCCTGCTCTGGGGCATAGAAGGGGAAATTTTGTGTCCCTCTTCCTGCCATCCCATTTCTCTCTTCTCTTTCCTTCTCCCTGTTCTCAGGGACCCCCCCCCCACGCTTTGGGGCCCCCACTCTCATCTCAGCCTCCCTCTTAGCTCTTGGGCCAGCCCCCGGCTGAGGGAGAAACGAGTTTTGCATCTGCTTTTCAGTCTTGCGTTGGGGTTTCAGTGGGCTCCTCTGATCTTTGTAAGGCGCGTGGGGTGAGGACAGGGACAGGTACTAAAGCCCCAGGAGGGGTAGGGGTGTGGTTGGAGTGGCAGGGGCACTACAGCCTCTTTCAGGTTTATTAGCGGGCTTGGGGGTGGCGTATAGAGTAGACAGACCTCAACCGTGGATGATGCTGCCCCGTCTGTGGCCTGCCCACGTGGCCTGGCCAGAGCGTGCAGGGTGGTCCCCGGGCCTAGCTGTGAGAGAGACCCGTAGCGTGATCATTTGGTTCAGTACACATCTCTGAGCAGCTCCTGTACGCCAGGCCAGTCTGGGTGCGAGAGTGGTAGCTCCCACTTAAGAAGGTTCTAGGCTCAGAGACAAGAGGCTAAAGATGGGTGGGTCCAGTCACCTCCTTGCCAGACAAGGGGACAGCTCAGAGAAGGAAAGGAGCTTCCCAAAGGTGCATAGCACGGTAGCCTCAGCAGCTCCTCACGTCCCTCCTCGTGGTCCCCAGACACCCTGTGAGTGCCACCCCCAGCTCTTCTTCCTGCCACCCCCATAGCTGAGTCCCCTCATCCTGTCCAGGCTGGTGTCTCCTCGGTGCCCAAAAGAGCAGCTGACATTTAAAGGGTGTTGGCTTGTGCCAGGCATGTGCATGATCTCATCTCACACTCGCCCCTCTAGTCAGAAGGAGGTGAGTCCTTATGGTCCCCTTGTGATAGGTGGGGAGACTGAGGCTTTACCCAAGGTCACACAGCTGGCAAGTGGGGAACGGGCTTCGGTCCACACTGCCTCCCTTCCCCCACCCACCGGTGCTGTAGCCTCCCGTGGCTGGGCTGTAGTTATCACCTCTCCCCACAACCCCTGGCTCCCCAGAACCCAGCCCCCATGCTTGTTCCTCAGCCTGCCCTGGCCCTCCTGGCTCCGCTGCCCACCTCTTCCCTTCTCCGCGCCTGGCTCCTCACACATCCCCCTCCCCTGCTTGGGCATCACCCAGTCTCTGTCCCCACCCAGGTCTGTTCTGAGCTCTAGTCACCCACGCATGCCTCCCCCGGCTGTCCCCAGGCGCCTTGAACACGTGCGTCCAGACACAATGCTCCCTCACCACCCGGCCTGGCTGTGCCTGCCCCAACTACTGTCCCCTGGGGAAAGGTCGACCCCCACCAAAGAGCTCCTCCCCACCCCTCAACTCCTGGGCAGACAAGGCTGTGCTTTCTCCCTGACATGCGGCCACTGGCCTAGCCACACCCCTCACTCCCACTGCTCCAGTAGCCTTTCTTAAAAATATTCCTTCCTCCTGGTAAAGTAATGTATGTTCCTTGTGGAAATTTTTAAAAGTAAAGTGTAAAGGGCCAGGAGCGGTGGCTCACGCCTGTAATCCTAGCACTCTGGGAGGCCGAGGCGGGCGGATCGCTCAAGGTCAGGAGTTCAAGACCAGCCTGAGCAAGAGCGAGACCCCCGTCTCTACTAAAAATAGAAAGAAATTAATTGGCCAACTAAAAATATATAGAAAAAATTAGTTGGTCATGGTGGCGCATGCCTGTAGTCCCAGCTACTCGGGAGGCTGAGACAGGAGGATCACTTGAACCCAGGAGTTTGAGGTTGCTGTGAGCTAGCTGACGCCACGGCACTCTACAGCCCACACAACAGAGTGAGACTGTCTCAAAAAAAAAAAAAAGAAGAAGAAGAAGAATCAGGGGGGACCATCGATGTCTCACTGCATGGTTTTCTGCGGTCTCCCTGGGACTCTAGTCACAAGACCTGCAGGGTGGGGAGGGAACTTTGTAAAATGCAGATTTGATTATATCTCACTCTCTCTCTCTCACTCACTCTCTCTCTCTCTCTCTCCCTCTCTCTCACACACACACACACAAACACGCACATACCTGCTTAAGCCCCATCTCTGGCCCTGCCGGATAATAAGCTGAATCCCTTCTGGTGCTGCCCGGGGCCCTTTGGCTCAGCACCCTCTCACCCCTGGCCCCTCTCCTTCCTAGCCCTTCTCCCACTCTGACTTCCCCCCTTCCCCCAGCCCATGCCCACCCTGTGCTCCAGCTGCCTGGGTCACCTGGGCAGACATGCTCCATCCAGCTCAGCCTGTGGCCTTGGTCAAAGTCCTCTCTCTGTCTTCTCAGGCTCTTTCCTCATCTGTACAATGGGGACAAGGACAAAAATACCCAGCAGAGTTCTGAGATCACATAAGGCCAGATGTAGGAGAGAGCTTTGGAAACCACACACTGCTCTGCAAAGGGAAGGAGTCCCACGATGGCCTCAGTGGGACTGTACATTGTCCAGGACAAGGCTGGTGCCTGAGGCCTTTCCCTCATCGGGTGATTCTGACACCTGGGGCTCAGAGCTGTCTTTGACAATGATGAGATGGAGGGTGGCTTAGTCCCTTTATGTAGCTGTATAGGAATAGCTGAGGCTGGGTAATTTATAAAGAAAAGGGTTTATTTGGCTCACGATTCTGTAAGCTGCGCAAGAAATGTGGAACCAGCATCTGCTTCTGCTGAGGGCTTCAGGGAGCTTCCAGTCATGGCAGAAAGCAAAGGGGACTAGGTGTGTCGCAGGGCCAGAGAGGGAGCAAGAGAGAGAGGAGACAGAGCAAGGCTTTTTCCAACAGAACTCAGCCCTGGTGAGGAAGCCACCTTCCTACCAAACACCTCCCACCAGGCCCCACCTCCACCACTGCAGATCAAATTTCAACATGAGATTTGGGGGGACAAATATCCAAACTACCAGCAGAGGGGAATAGAAGTGCCAGGATCAGACACAGAAATTGGGGGAAGAAATTTCCTAGGTTGGGGTGCTTTGCAACAGAGCTGATGCTGCAAAGAAGTCAAAGGAAATGATTGAGAAAAAGCCCTTGAGTGTTGTGCTTGAGAGCCAAGGGTGGGGTGGGAGCCAGATTCCAGGGGTGTGAGGATGTCAGCTTGGTACAAATGTGAAGCCATGGACACTCCCTCTCTGTGGCCTCGCTAGGGGGAGCGCAGGGGGCACACTGTCTAGCCCCGGAGAGCTGGAGCAGCAGGAGGTTTAGCTATGGAGGGCACAGCTCCTGCCTGCAGCTCCCAAAGGGAGGGGGTAGGGAAGGAAATTTACCCCACCTTTCTTCTTTCCACCCTACCATGAGACCCCCATTGCCAAACCCAGCCAGAGGCCAGTCAGCAAAGGGATGGCAGGGTCCGCTCCCAGGGCACACAGCAGGGCAGAAATTGATTCTAGAGGGTGGGGAGGCAGATTCGAAACAGCCAGCCCTCCTGTTAGGTACCGAGTTCATGTGTTTTGTTTAATCCTAACAACTTTATACCTTAAAACTAATCTGTATTGTCACGGCTGCATCCCCACAGCACCTAGAATGGTGCTTGGCATATATAGGCACTCAGTAAATATTTGTCGGGTGGGTGAAGGATCCAGTGAGTTGGCTGCCAGTCAGGCCCAATCCAGATGGAAATAGACAAAGCAAACCTGAAAGGTTAACACAATAATCACAGCAATAGCCACCACTCCGTGCACGTGCTGAGTGTCAGGCACTGGGCCTCGCGCCCTGTTTGCGTCATCTCTTGTGCGCCTGACGCTATCGGGGCGGTTATCCCTGCAGATGGGACGTGAAGGCCCAGAGAGATGTCTGCTTAGGGTCACATCTGCCCTAATGCAAATTCTCCTGTCTTCATGCTGGATTCTGTCGCTTTGCCGGGAGCACAACCTTGTTGGTGTCACCCAGCCTTGGTGAGATCACACCCAGAATGGGAACACTGGAAAGCAATAACTTAAAAAGAAGGTTGAATAGAGGGATAGAGGAGTGACGCTGGGCCTCACGGGTGTCACTTAGAATGGGTTTAGTTGCAAGGGACAGCAACCCCAATTCAAAATGGCTTAAACAATAAGGAAGGGTATCGTCTAACCAAGCAAGAAGTCTGGAAGCAGGGAGGTTGCAGAGTTGGGGAATTCCGCAGCTCAAGGACACCAGGACCCAGGTTCCTTGTGCATTTAGGTCCTATTGTCATCCTGCCACCCTCCCCCATGTGGCTGACTTCATGCCTGGGGTCCTGGGTACACAGATCTTTTAGAAGCAGGAGAATCTTTCTAGAAGCCCCCAACAGGCCTCCTCTCTCTCCACATTGCGTATTCCTAGATCAGGTGCTGGTGAGGAGAAAGGAATTGCCCTCACTGCCATGGATTTATCATGATCCCTGCCACCGCCCCCTACCCTGGGCTGGGGGAAAAGTCCAGCTTCTCCTGACAGTCCAGTTCCTGATCCAGACAGGATTTATTCAGCAAAAGCAGGGCCCGGGGAGGGCGTGGCACTGGGAAAGGCCCTGAAGCAGGCAGGCGACAGGAGGACCTGCACCTGTGTGGCAATGTATGTGTCGGAGCCGAGCGTGGGGGATGGGGCAGCTTGCTCAGCTCAGAGAGCAGGTGGCAGACCCTGATCCCCAGGCAGGAGGGAGGTGTGCAGGGTTCAGGGCCTGGGTGACAGTCCTATGTCTCCCCCCTGAAAGCTGAACATCTGTGAGGTTTCCCCTTTGCCACAAAGGTGACTAAGTTCTGCTTCTCTGGACATAATTGGGACCAATATGAAAGGACTGGTAGGGGAAATGGAAGTGACAGGAACCTTGAGAGACAGCAGCTGTGTCACACGAGAGCCTTGCAGGAGGGGGTCGCTGGGCACAGCTGGCCATGCCTCTCAGCTTGGGGAGAGTGGGTTTTGAATGGTGCAGTGGTCAGCATCTCCTGGGAGGGAAGATGGCCCGAGAGGACTTTACAACACAAATGCTTGCAGAGAGACCACGCGTGGTCCCCACAAAGAAGTTGGGGCAGAGGTCAGGCATTCCCATAACCTGATAAAGCCAGATGGCAGAAGCCTGGCGCTGGCTGTGGGAGGGAGAAGGGGCGCCTTGCCTGGGTGAGGATATGTTGCCACGTGAATACAGCATCATGTGGAGGCACCAGCCGGAAGGTAGGTGTTCCAAAGACCAAGGCTTGGAATAGACCGAGGCTCGTTCAGAACAAAGAGGACAGCCAGGAGGGAGTGGACACCTTGCCTGGGGACATGGTGAGATGTTAAGAGACACCAGAGAGAGTTCACTGTGCTCCCCTCCCACCTGGCTTTGGGGGAAAGAATTTAAATGGGAAAGACTAGTGTGGGGGAAGAGTGGGACTGAGCCCAAGGTAAGTGACAAGTGGTAAGAGAGCCCTTGGTTGCCTTTAAACGAGTTTGCCTCTGGGCCTGGGTCCTGGGAGCCCCCTGAGGGCAGGGCCCACGCCTGACACATGCACAGGAATTCAGACCCCAGTGATCCCATGACTGCAGCCTTAGAGCCCCTTTGAGTAACAGACAGATGTGTAGCCTCAGAAGAGGAGAGGGATTAGAGGACCCAAATGGGGACCACTTGCCTTGCTTTCCACAAAAGGGAGACGCAAACTGCAGTGTGGCATGCAAAACCCAGGTGAATCACTGAGCGGACCACTGCACCTTGGAAGAAGAAATGATGATCACCAAGGGAGTGGGTTCAGCAGGCCGGGCTTGCTATAGACACTAGCTGTCCCCTGCGAGGCATAGCTACAGCCTCCCCAGGGTGGGTAATAAGGTAGGACTGTGGGAAATGGGAGACTCTGCCAGACCTGGTGATGTGCCACAGACACTGTGTTCAGCTTTAGCCTTCGCGTCTTTTTTAGCAAGGCCGTTCAGTTCTCACGCTAGTAGCTAAGCGAGGCCAGAAGGGACAGTGAATACAATTGCAGGAGAAAACCTGGTCTGTGTCGCACTAGCCCGGTGGATTTCAAAGGTAAGTGTGCAGCACAACCACCTGGGGCGTCTGCTTAAAATGCACATACCTGGGGCCCGGAGAATCCACATTTTCGATGCATATCACATGCTGTGCCACCCCCAGGTGATGCAGATAGTTCCCCACTTTGGAGACCACAGCTCCAGAGGACAGGCCTCCAGGACCAATAAAGACACAGGGAGTCTGCTGGAGGTGGGGAGGAGGGTGAGGGGCTGGTTCTGACTGTCAGAGCTGACCAGTGAGTACAGGACACGTCATGAGGGAGTGGCCTCCCCATTCCCTACTCAGAGCTGGAGGAAGACTTGCAGGGGTGCTGTGGGGCTTCCTGTGCTGGGATGCAAGGCTGGGAGCAGTGAGTGCCTTCTTCCCACAGTCCCAGACTGGGGTTCCTTGAAGTGCTCCTCAGGGAGGACCAGCTCCTTCCTCTGTTGCCATGGCACTGAGACCAGAAAGGACTGTGCTGTTGACCGGTTGGGACTAAGACCCCTCCCTGCACCCCTGCCTCAGCTAACCTTTCACTTCTTCTTCCTTCCCTCCCCGCCCTCCCCCTGCCCTGCTTCCCCGCCTGCCTGTCCTGGGCATGGTCTCTCCTGTGCTGCTCTGGTCTCTCTTCCACCTTCTCTCTCTCCCATCAGTGACCGTGGGCCTGCCCCCAACTCCGGTTCCCAGGCCCTCCCCACACCCCCTTTCTGCCCCTGCTGTGCCCCCTACCCTGTTCAGAGGACCGCTCTCTCCAAATGCCCCTCTGGTTTCTTCCTTTTGCAGTTAATTTTCTCTTGGATTTGTAGAGGTTTTCCATTTTTTAAAACGTCAACTGGGGGCCAGCACGAAGGCGCTCCCTTCCTCTCTCTGACCCCTGACCCCTGTTTTTGTTCCAGGCCACTAAACCATCTAAAGAGATGAGCGGGTCAAATGAGACCTCGAGCCCCGTCTCAGAAAAGCCCTCGGCTTCCAGAACCTCTATCCCTGTATTGACTTCCTTTGGGGCAAGGAATTCTTCCATCTCCTTCTAGAAAGCCCTTTATGTCTCCACCCCTGCCTGTCCCCCTACCCCTGCCATTTTTCTCTCTTCCTTCATCTCCACCCACCCCCACCCTGCTCGCCAGACCCCTGCGGGGTTTGCCCTCCAGAGGAGGGGGGTGGCCCCCAGCTCCCCACACCCATCCTCTGTTGGTGTTTTTGGTTTTTTAAATGATTCACTTTTAATTATCTTTTTTTAAACAGTAAAACTAAAAACCAAACACACCACCTCCACCTGGTTCCCTGTTCCCAGAGGGCCTCTTGGGCCCACTTCCTGTCACTCTGTCCCTTTTCTCTTTCACCGCTCTTCCTCCCAAATCCATCCTGAAGTCCCCGCACCTTCCTCCCTCCCCACCCCCCACTTCCCAAGAATACTCCAAACAAACTCTGAGCCACGGAGACTTGGAGCAGCGAGAAACCCGTTCCCCTCCCTCGGTACCTCCTGGAGGAACACCTGGACATCGGACCAACCCCAGCATCAGGCCTGGGGACACGATGCTGGGAGACGGGGCCCTGGAGACACCCTACTCCCTGTCCAACCTCGCACAAGACTGACCTCTGCTGCTGCTCTGCTCCTTCCACTCACCCCAGTGGGCCTGGAGGCTAGACGGACGGGCTGGACATGAAGGCAGGGGCTGGGAGGCCTCAGGGTGGGGTGAGGCCGGGAGTCTGTGTCCCTGAGGAGCAGGTGGCCTCTGTCCTGTGGGGAGCGGGAAGAGGCCCTTTGGACCATTGGCTGTGGGGGAGGGTTGTGCAGATGGCCTGACACTGGGGCCTGACACTGGGGACACTGCCCGGGGAGAGGGCAGCCCTGGGAGGGGCATTTGGTACTTTTAGTTTCCTAATTTAGCACTTTAAATGACATTAACTTTATTTAATGGGGGTGGGGTGGGCAAGAATGAAGGGCCCAGAAATTAGGTTTTGAGGCCTGGAGGTGGTGGGGAAGGGTCCTGGTAGGGAGGGCTGGGTCGGCCGGGCAGACAGCTCCGGCCCTGCAGGTGGGGTGATTTGACCTTCAACCAGCTTCTTTGTGACTTGAGGGTTTTCAGGGAAGGGGTGAGATGTGGTTTTTAAATGGGGATCTGGTGACCCTGGTGAGATGTCTGAAGGTCCCCCGAGGCCTGCCCAGCCAATCCGCGGCCCGTGGATGCCCTGCTTCACTGGCCTGCAGAGGCTGTTGGAAGTCGTGGTACTGGGGATGGGGAGAGGAAGATCAATTTTGGTTGTCACTCCTGGCCCCCCAGAGGGCACAGGGAGGGGTCAGAGGGAGATGGTGAAAGAGGAGGAGGAGGAAGGAGTAGGGGTCCCCAGGCAGAGGATCCCCATTTGGAGCACAAAGTGGTGTAAGCACAGGGGAGGGGAATTGGAATCAGTCCCCCCAGTAAGCACAGCAAGGAGCCACTGCAGGCGGGCAGCGCCCCCAAGATATGGGGCGGCTGGGGAGGGCAAGCCAGGGGGAGCTGCCGAAGGCTTGGGGAGGGAGGGAAACTGGGCTGTGTTTCTTCATTTCTTTTGTTTTTGCTTCTGTTGGTTCATCCTTGTTTTCTAGCTTTGGATCATTTTTGTACCAAGGCAAGCAAGCCTTTTTGAAAAATAACAAAAGAAGAGGAAAAAAAAAAAACCCCTCCAGAAAAAAAACCCCTGGAAAATAGGAAACAACAAAAAAAGGACCTCATAAATGATGCAATTACTTTTAATTGCAGGCAACTCTTTACATTTAAGTGAAGTGTCTTAACATTTTATATTGTTTTAAAAATATATTTACATATTATATATATATAATATACGTAATATAAATATATATAAATATTTAAAAAAGAAAAAAAAGAAAACCACAGCACTCTCTCCCTTGCCGCTGTCTGGCAGGGGAGGGGGCTGGGGTGGGCGCATTGGCCTGGCTCATGTGGTCCAGTGAAGGCTCGGTTGATCTGGCTGTACAGAGACCCCTGACTTGGGAGGGGAGGGGGGAGTGGTGCCCCCTCCTCCCTCCACTCCATTCCTCTTCGCTTGCTACCCTTCACTCGCCCCCACCTCCACCCTCTGCCCTGTGACCGGAACGTGTGCCCCACGTCATTGTCCTGAGTTGAATGTCCCTTTGTGGGGGGAGAAGGGTGTGGGCAGTGTCCACCCAGGAAGGGGCAGATGGAGGGAGCCATGTGCCCTGCCCCTCCGCTCAAGTAGAGCCCAGTGGAATTTGCATCTTTCTTTCACTTTGGTTCCTGCACATTTGTGGGCTGGGAGGCATCTGCGTGGAACTGTGCACAGCCTGCGTGTGTGTGTGCGCGTGCATGTGTGTGCAGGCACAAGCCCACCCAGCCGTGTGTGCAGGTGCATGGGACACACGTCCACAGGCACGGCCTGTCATGTGTGGGGAGGCGTGTGCACCTAGGCGTATGTAACCTGTTTGGGCATCAGCAGGTGCCTACCCGTGTGCTAGTGTGAGAGGAACTTTGCGTGAGAACGTGTGTGGTGTGTGTGCAGACCTGCCTAGCAGCGAGAGACTTGTTAGCGTGGGGGCCATGTGTCTGCGGACAGAGGTATGAACATGGAAGTGCGTGTGACCCGTGTCTGCAGTGGGTGTGTGCGCGTGCCCAGGTGTGTGCTGGTGCAGACCCAGGTGTGTGGGCGTGTCTATGTGTGTGTGCACACGCGCATGTGTGTGTCCCATCATCCCTGCACCACTCGCTCCACCTCCCTTCCCGAGCCCCATCCCCACTGGCCGTCTCACAGCCGCTGCACGCCGGTGCCCCCAGCTGCATGCGCCTCGCTGCTCTGTCCATCAGTGTGTGCTTGACCAAGAGCAAATTAAGACGTCTGGGGGGACCCCTGTACCCGGTCCCCCCGGCCCCTGCCCACTGTGCTGTGTTACTCGCATGGGGGTTTCTCTCCCGCCCCTTCCACAATATGCTGTTTCCCCAGGAGCCTCAGGCCTGAGGCTCTGAGTGGGGTCCCAGGTGGGCCCCTCGGGCGAGCCCTGACTCCAAACCCACCCCGTCCATCCCGTAGGGCCCGTGTTGGTGTCGCAGTGACGGCTTCTGTGGATATTCTGTGACCTTTGTCGGTGTAACTTGACAATTTCTAAATGGAAAAGGGTTGCTGTGTTTTCTCTGTCTCTCTTTTTTAATGTCCTTTTTTTCCTCCCACCTTCCTGCTCTCTCCTTTTGGTTTTTCTAGCCAAGTGTTTGGGGCTTTAATAAAACTTGTTTCTTTTTCCTGGATCGCCTTCCTACGGGCTGCTGTCTCCTTATTTCTCAGCTTCGCCCTCGAGGGCCTGGAAGGTGCTAGGATGGATGGGGCTGACCCTTCAGCAGGCAGGACACAAAGGAGGGGGAGTAGAACAGGGCCCCCAGGGCTGGCGCTACCCCTGAGCACCCATGGGAACCAACGCCACTGAAGAGGAACATCACGGACTCTCAAGGGGCCGGCTCTCGGGCTCTCGGCTTGACACTCCAAAATGTGTCCCATCTAATCCTCATGACCATCAGTGAAGTAGCCACGGACACCACCTACACCTGCGAGTCACAGAGGCTCAGAGACACTGGGCATCTTGCCCAGGGTCATACGACTAGTAAGTTGCAGACAAACTAGTAAGTTTTTTTTTTTTTTTTGAGATGGAGTCTCACTCTGTTGCCCAGACGAGAGTGCTGTGGCGTCAGGCTAGCTCACAGCAACCTCAAACTCCTGGGCTCAAGTAATCCTTCTGCCTCAGCCTCCCGAGTAGCTGGGACTACAGGCACGAGCCACCATGCCTAGCTAATTTTTTCTATACATTTTTAGTTGGCCAATTAATTTCTTTCTATTTTTAGTAGAAACGGATCTCGCTCTTGCTCAGGCTGGTTTCAAACTCTTGACCTTGAGCCATCCCGCTGCTTTGACCTCCAAGAGTGCTAGGATTACAGGCATGAGACACTGTGCCCGGCCCAGACTAGTAAGTTTGAATCCAGCTCTGCCTAACCCCAAAGTCAATGCTTTTCCCCCCAAACCAAGTAGAGGCTGATTACCTCCAGCAGTCCCCTGTGATGGGTCTCAGCCTCCTGCCTTTTGGGTGGGCTAACCCTCCGTGGTGTCCACCCATCCGTTCTAGAGCAGCAGCTTGCAAACTTGTGTAACCGTAATGGTATGAAATACACTTCACACCTCAAAGCTTTGGGTACTGACACACACCTGTAATGAAGTGGCACTTACTACATACAATGCACCGTTGAGTGCCACACGTCCTGAGTGGGTTTTTCAGGTTTTCCTGGGATTCCAAAGGCTGTGCCACTGTTCTAAGGGTCCTTGAGGCTGCCCTTCCAGTTGCTCTTCTGCTTGGCTGAGGCCTGGGGTGTTATTGAAGCTCTTCTACCTCCTGCAACACCATCACTTCTATCCCATAAGATAATGACAGTGTCCTGGAGCCCCGGTTGCACTTTCTTCTGGGTCCCCCCTTCCTGTTTGATCTCTGAGTGGCTTAAGTGGTCCCTGAGCTCACAGGATGACTGAGCTATCCACAGGGTAGGGGCCTCAGCTGGTATCCTCATGCCCCTTATCTGATAACAGGCTCCCTGGAAGCTCACCAATGCTGACTGGTTGGTGCCACTCAGAATGACCCCTGGTAGGAGGCCCCACGCCCTACCCATGGTCATCATCCCAGAAACCTTCACCAGAACCAAGACTCTCAGCTCTAGTTTGGCGCTACAATCACTGTTCCCCTACATGCCCTCACCAGAATGGCAGGGAAAACCTTATTTCTTTTACTCTGATCCTAATAGATTTGGAGGTCCCACAAAGGAATGTTTCCTGTGAAACATATCAAACCCCACCTGACAGTGAGTTTTAGAGTACAGAGTTTGCTGTTTATTTTTACAGCTTTATTGAGATATATTTCACATGCCATAAAATCCACCCATGTAAAGTCTATATGGACATTTCACACAAATGGAATCACACAGCATGTCATCTTTTGTGACTGGTTTCTTTCTAGCATAATGTTTTCAAAGTTCATCTATGTTATAGTATATAGCAGAACTTCATTCCTTTTGTTTGTTTAGTTTTATTTTTTTCTTTCAGAGACAGGGTCTCGCTCTGTCGCCCAGGCTGGAATGCAGTGGCTGGTCATAACTCACTGCAACCTTGAATTCCTGAGCTCAAGTGATTCTCCTGCCTCAGCTTCCCAAGTAGATGAGACTACAGGCATGCACCATCATGCCCAGCTTATTAAAAAAAAATTTTTTTTTTGTACACATGGGGGGTCTCACTATGTTGCCCAGGCTAGTCTTGAACTCCTGGCCTTAAGCGATCCCAGTGCCTTGGCCTCCCAGAGTGCTGGGATTACAGGCATGAGCCACTATGCCTGGGCTTCATTCCATTTTAATGCTGAATAATTTTTCATTGTAGGGATCTACTACATTTTACTTGCCCATCTATCATTTGATGGACATTTAGGTAATTAGTACATGAACATTCATGTACAAGTTTTTTGTGCGGACGTGTGTTTCAATTCTCTTGGGTATATACCAATGAGTAGAATTGCTGGGTTTATGGTAGCCCTAGGTTTAACATTTTGAGGAACTGCCAAACTTTTCCAAAGTGGCTGCTCCATTTTACATTCCCACCAGCCATGTTCCAGGGTTCTGATTTCTCCATGTGCTTGTTATTGACTGTCTTTTTTTACTTCCACCATCCTAATGTGTGTGAAGAGGGAGTTCACTGTGGTTTTGATTTGCATTCCCCTGTTGGCTAATGATGCTGAACATCTTTTTATGTGTTTATTGGCCATTTGCGTATCCTCTTTGGAGAGAAATGTCTATTCAAATCCTTTGCCCATTTTTAAATTAGTCTGTTTGTCTTTTTATTGTTGAAATTTAAGAGTTCTCTATATATTCTAGATATGAGTCCCTTGTCAGACATAGGACTTGCAAATATTTTGTCCCATTCTTTTTATTTATTTATTTATTTTGAGATAGTCTTGCTCTGTTGCCCAGGCTAGAGTGCTGTGGTGTCATCATAGCTCTCTGCAACCTCAAACTCCTGGCCTCAAGCGATCCTCATACCTTGGCCTCCCAAAGTGTTAGGATTACAGGCATGAGCCACCACACAGGGCCAGTGTTTTCACTTTCTTGATGTTGTCCTTTGACACACGTGGTTTTTAATTTTGATGAAGCCCAATCTCCAATTTTTTTCTTTTATTGCTCGTGCTTTTGGTGTCATAATCAAGAAACCATTATCTAACCTAAGGTCACCTTAATAAGGTCACCAAAAATAAGATTTATTTCTAAGTTTTCTTCTAAATGTTGTCTGGTTTTTTTCACACCTGTTAGCAAGGAGGGAGTTTTCTTCCAGAATTTTTATAATTTAGTTCTTATATTTAGATTTAGGATCCATCTTGACTTAATTTTTGTGTACGGCATGAGAGAGGTGTCCAAATTTATTCCTTTTGCAGATGGCTGCCTAATTGTCCCAGGACCATTTGTTGATAAGACTATTCTTTGCCCATTTAGTCATCTTTGTACCCTTGTCGAAAATCAGTTTACAGTAAATGTGAGGGTTTATTTCAGGACTCCTAATCTGATTCCACTGATCTACATATCTTGATTACTCTAGCTTTGTAGTAAGTTTTGAAATTGGGAAGTGTAAGTCCTCCAACTTTCTTCCCCCAAGATGTTTTGGCTATTCTGGATCCTTTGCATTTCCATAGGAATTTGAGGATCAGCTTGTCAATTTCTACAAAAAAAGAAAAAGGAATTTTAATTGGAGTTGATTTGAATCTGTAGATCAATTTAAGGGACATTGGCATTTTAACAATGTTAAGTCTTTTGAAACGTACAATATCTTTTCATTTATTTAGATCTGTTTTAATTTCTTTCAACAATGTTTTGTCATTATCCGTGTACAAGTTTTGCATTTATTTTGTTAAATTTATTTCTAGGTATTTTATTCTTTTTGATGCTATTATAAATAGAATTGTCTTCTTCATTTTATTTTTGGATTATTCACTGCTTATAGAAATCAAATTGATTGTGTGTGGAGGGAGGGGCAGTTAAGGATTTTCTTTTTTCAAATAAGATCTTCCAAAATTATTCTGATTTATTTTTGCCACTGTGTCTGGCATACTCTGAATTTATTATTCACCTCAGTTTCCATTCCAATCTATACTTATGAGTATCCTTAATTTTAAATAAGTTTCTTGGCCGGGCGCGGTGGCTCACGTCTGTAATCTTAGCACTCTGGGAGGCCAAGACGGGCGGATCATTTGAGCTCAGGAGTTTGAGACCAGCCTGAGCAAGAGCGAGACCCCGTCTCTACTATAAATAGGAAGAAATTAATTGGCCAACTAAAAATATATAGAAAATACTAGCCGGGCATGGTGG